>JABASC010001671.1:0-21725 GCA_019776185.1 Plutomurus gul | reverse complement strand
TACAATCCACTTTTCCCATACATTTACCAGTTCGTTTCTTCCTCCCGGGTCGAAGTTCGGATTTTCGGATCGTTTCGGCAAACAATCGGCCTTCAACATATAGCCTGAACGTATTTACTCCTCTTTACCCGACCAGCAGAATGTATCCAGCACAGAAACACACAGCTAACTCTATTTTCTTAAGGTTGCTTCCCTTCGGTGAGCCGGCGAGAGAAATACACGCGGAACATCCAACTAAAAAACCATGGTTTTTTAGTTGGATTGAATTTTTTGTATGCAATTGTATACCAGGGCAGCATGGGGTTTTGCGTTTTAATCGGTTTTTGTCAAAACTAAAAAAGTCCCAATTTATGAACATTATTGGTGGAAACGTTTTGATATTGAGTTCAGATCTTAATTAAATCTATTTTCAATGTAATGCAACTTGGGTTAAGTCCAGGGAACCAAACAACCATCACCATGGGGTTAATTTGGGGTTTTGTTTACACTAGTATACTCAGGGTTACTGCACTGTTCCAAAACCCAATGGGTGGGGTTTTTGGCGAAAAACCCACGGCCCAATTCCCACCCCATGGGTTGGATACCCTGGTTAAGTCTTCAGCAATAGATAGATATAAATTGTATGCCTAAATATACCCCACGCAGAAAACTTGTACCGAAACCCCCAAAATAAAAACCCACGGGTCGAAACATAGTGTTGTTGGACAGGGTATCTAAAAGCTTCCACACTATATTTGTATCTAAAATTTCTGAGGTTGGTTTTTTTATGCCAAAACCCCAAGGTGGGATACCCTGACTGTGAATGAGATAGCCTCTGAAGGAGAGATAGTATATTGCATAGTAGAAAGAATATAAGTGTTAGTATGGAGAGGAGAGCGGAGCAGACGATGCAAAAAACGAGCCGAGAGATAGAGAGACCTATGTAGAAGTGTAGCATATCAAGCCGTCATAGGATTGCACACACAATGCGATTCCGTACGATAAACATTCAGTCAGTTCAGTTTAGTTTCCTAAGGAAAGGAGTAGTCCGAGAGCGGGTCTGCACTCTACAGTCCTTCCTTTGCCTCTGTGTCTGGCACATGAACTGCGAAGCGGAATATGAATCCACATACCATTCTGTACTCTGTAGTACAGTACAGTCAGCATTCGTATAACATTATATTGGAATACCCGCTACGAGCTTCTGTGCGCTTCTTTTGCAACCAACTCTGCGTTCTGTTTTTCTGGAGCGGAATCCACCGTCACGATTTCAGTCTCAGTGCAATCCTCATGCTCTTCAGTTCTCTGCCGGAGTCGCACCGAGCATTGTTCTGGAGCACGTCTTAACCATTTCTTTGGCTCTTTCAACTCATTTTCTCCCACTACAACAATTTATTCTCCTTGAGTATATAACGGCAGTTTAGTACACGGTGAAAGTGGTTTGCTTCCAGAAAGGCGAAAGATGTTGTAATTTGTTCTTTTCAACTTTTGTGTCTTCATTGGAAGTGGTGGCTGGAAGAGAGTGAAAACTGTTTTCGGTGAAAGTACCGGTTGGGAAAAAAAAGAGTTTGTCTTTTTGTGATGCTGTGCACACCAAGTGACTAAATTCGGATATTTCTTCAGTGGACATTGCTCATTAAGTGAAGTTGATAAAGTGTGTGAAAAAGTAAAGAAGGTTTTTTTGCGACTTTTGACGGTGACAGAAATTGTTTCATTTTTTAAGGATCATCCTGACATTCACATGGTAAGAAAATAATTCAAACTAGTAATTTTTTTGATAGACAAATTCTCGGGCGGACAAAATCGTAAATAAAAGGTAGTGTGGAAATAATTAATACATGCAATTCTTTGAAAGGTGAAAACAACGTAAAAGAAATGTTATGAGAGTATAAATATTTAATGCAGTGCGTAGACTTGTTAGTTTGTCGCTCATGAATCAGTGAGCAAAGAAAATGAAAGAAATCGTATTCTACTTACTTGTGCAGTTTTTCTTCTCTCACGAGGAGGTAAGCTTACTAGCGATTCATAGTTTCATCATTTCTCTCCTGCTGCGTTTTCATATTTATAAGAAATAAACCACTGAAATTGAATTTGCTGAAATACGAGTTTCACTTCATCGCCAAATTCAATAAGAAAGTCAATCTCTTCTCATGTAAAAGAAATGCAATCTAAATTAGCGATGGAATTTTGCATGCAATCTTAGTTCGCACCGAAATTATCTTAAAATACATTCTTGTATTTAAAACATTCTCAATAAGAAAAATTTAAACAATTTCCTGAACATTAATTAATTTGATGTTAATGATTATATTGTAGTAAGTAATTTAAATTGTGAGCATAGAATTTATTCATTTTAACTTCAATAGTTAAGCTTTTTGCTACTAATAACATGATTTCAAAAATTAATAATGAACAAAACGATTGAAAACAATGTCGAATTTTGTAGACGGCTAATCTGTAGTCTATTATGCCATCTATACTATTTAAAAATGTTATACTTAAAGTGAACGGTGTTACACGCAGGGATATGAGTTTCATCGCAACTGTAAAATTTAACTTGTGTTTCAAGCATTTGCTTTTTTGCTACAATCTATGATGAATTAATTAATTTTTATAATGCTACTAATAATAATTGTATTTTAATAAATAATTATTACAAGTGCATAACTAAATTATGAGCGTAGAACTTATTTATTATCAGTTAAATCAAACGATTTAACTAACTAAAACATATAATAAAATAAAAATGCATGTAGTACCTTTACGTCGCCTTGTATTATTTAAAAACGTTCTACTTAAAGGTAACGATATTAAACAGATCCTAGGGAGTCTATTCAGCTTCTAATTTCATCGTCCCTTGATCTCTGTACAAATTATAATTATTATACTATTTTTGGAATCCATTTGGATATTATGCGAGTAGGTACAATGTCTCCTTTAATTCCTTGCCTGCCTAACACAATAACACAATTGGGAATCTACAGTCACTGTGCTCCAGTTAAATCAACCGTGTAGCCTGCCACTGTCACAAAAGTCTCCATCACATTTACACACAATGCCTAAACATGGGAAAGGTGCACTTTTGCCTCTCCCAACAAAAAGAGACTTTGCAACGTAGACAAAATGTAATCTTGTGCCACCCACTTAACGTTGATATTATTACCTATAGTGTTTAGCCTGCATTGCAAGTAAAACCATCGTAGTTACGTATTACGAATGAGCACTACGACCTGTCGGATAAGGAAACTGTGAGAAAAGACAAACCCCGACCACTGACTGATTAAGAGGAAGACTGCAATCTACTTGCACGACTCACTATTTCTGCTAATAGGACACCGTGTTCCAAAGTCAAGAAAAGGAAGGCGAGCGGATGAATAAATAAAATTAAATAAATACTCACGGTTTAAATTCCCTCGAAATTACTGCAAACACTACTCTTTGTCTTAAAAGCTCCAAAAGTAAGCAAAATTCACAACCTGCACTCGCATTGTTCAATGCACAGGGTTTTGTAATTCCCACATAGAAAATCCCATCACAGTGGGTAAGCTCCAAAAGTAAGCAAAATTCACAACCTGCACTCGCATTGTTCAATGCACAGGGTTTTGTAATTCCCACATAGAAAATCCCGTCACAGTGGGATTATATACTGTTATTACATGTGATGGGATTAATTGGCAGTCCCTATCCCCTATAACAAACATTAATCACAGCAATCGTCTCAAACATTTTATCACAGTAATTTATCCCACTGTGATAATCACAGCCGAAACCCTGAAGAAGATGAGTGAGTCTCAAGATAGACAGGCAGAGCCAGTTTTTCATTTAGCGTGTACACAGAATGGAAGCAGCAGCAGCAGCGGCGGGATTATACTTAAACAATCTTCATTCACAAGGCAGCACAAGTCCACCTCATTTGCCATTTATTTGCACTGCACACACTACCTACCTACCTACCTACCTACCTACCTACCTACCTATTCACGGCTATGCACTCCGTAACTACTACCACCTACCACTACTTGTACGTTGTGCGACTTTGCCAGCACCACGACCTGTGTACCCACTCTAATTATATGCTCCAAGAGTAATTTGCGGTTTCAGGGGAAATTACAGATGCAGCCTATCAGAGCACCACCAGCAGTGCTTCTTTCGCCGCCTACAAACCCACGTCCGTCAACATTCACAACAACTGTCTCTTCAAAGCAAAAGATCTCACAATTCAACCAGAAGCCAAGTCTTCTTATCTCAATTGCAATTTGCTAACAGCATCCTACCCTCTTCTTTACAAATCATTATGTTTCCACATGCCTACTTACTGGAAGACAGTTGGGATCACTCACGGACTTAAATCTCAGAGTATACAATCAGGGTATCCCACCCCATGGGTTTTGGGTAATGGGTTTTGGGGTTTATTATAATGTTTCCAAACATTTTAAATCAGTTTTACGCACTGCGTCTTATTGCGTAAGGCGATTCCTGCCAAAACCCTTTCCCATAGCTTACCCTGAGTTCATAAAAACCCATGGGTCGTTTTTTAACGTCCCTGTATTCAATATAGGGTGACATGGGATGTATGAAGCTGTAAAGATGACATCTGATAGATATTGATGATAAAAGGCTTACCGATGCATAATAAATCTTTTGGATAGCAGAACTGCTGCATTACACTTGTCTGGAATATTTACTTGTGTTCAAAGTGTGAGTGAACTTTGCCAATGCTGCTGCTGCGTCCACATTCTCCACATGCAATCTGCCATTCTCATTACAAGTTAAATACAGAGTTGCTGTTGTCGTTGAAAAGAGGAAGTCGTATAATTAAATAGAAGGAAATACCTTGACCCTATTCAGTTAAATCACGAGTGCGTACTATTTTCCACTTGTGCGGCTGGACTGCATGCAGGGGAGACTGAGAACAGAGCGGAATTAATTGAAAGCAGTTCACAGTGCAATTCCTCCATCAATTCGACTTCATTCACAACTCGTTCAAGGATACTCACTGACTCCCATACGACGTATGGTACATATGCAGCATGGAGTCATGTTGCCTGACAATTGGATCGAATAAATCAGTCCTGTTTTCTGGTCAAGTGGAGTCCAGTCGAGTTCGTAGAAATTTCCATCAGGATGAATACAACGACCCCCTACTTTAATACGAATCTCACACAGGGTTTCGTAAACCACACTTTTTCAGCTAAAATCCCATCACAGTGGGATTAATTAGAGTCCTATCACATTAATAACATTAATCACACCAAGCATTGTGATAATCTGACCCGAAAACATGGATTTGTGATTAAATGTGATTGGAATAATTTCCTATCCCTTATAGCTACACAGATCAAATTTATCACAATAATCACACTAAGGGTGACATTTAATCACAGTAATTAATCCCACTGTGATAATCACACCCGACACCTTTAAACAGAGCATAAAAGCCCCACTAGGTACTGTGTTTATAGAGTGGGTGGTTTATTTTCAGTTGGTTGAAAGTATAGGAACAGTTACATGAGAATTGATTGTGAGTTAATGGTGAGAATATAAATGCTGCTGCCTCGTTTCACTGGAATAGAAACAGGGCCACGAAATTGTTTGCAGTCGTTGTGAGGGAACTGTGGAATAAACTCTAGAGAAAACAAAGCCACAGACAAGTGGACACTCTACACCCTGTCGATAATAACACTGTGATAATTACAGATATAGACGTGGCACTGTGTGCTGACAAAAGTGCCCCTATTCCCCAGAAATAAATACAAAGGACTTTTAGCAATAGATTTAACACATTTTAAGTGGTATTAGGGGGCAGAGTCCCCCCACCCCACCCACCACCTTCCTAATTAACCAAAGGATTACAAATTGAACTAGAAATTTATTGTGGTAGTAATGTGCATATACCTATACATAATGTATATATACTTTCACATATAAATTATCAGCTTACACTGCGTGCTGTAATTTGAGTAAGTGCGTCAGGGTTTCGAGTGTGAACAAATGTTTTTTAACGTTTGGTGTGATTAATGTGATTAATGTGATATTAAATGTTTTAAGGGAGTACCAATTAATTCCATCACATTTAATCACAAATCACTGTGTTTAATCCCACAGTGATGGGATTTTAGATTGAAAGGTGTGATTTACGAAACCCTGACCGGGCTCGTTGTATTAGACATTGTATAAACAAAGTGAGCGTTGGTTTTGAGCGAGGGAGATTTATAGATAGTGTGTAGTAGACCACAAATGACGAATTTGCGGGTTAAGCAATGCTCCTGTTAATATTCTGTTTCTTTTGCAGTTTTAACATTGAGGACGAGAGCGCAGCGCCTGACCAACCCACAATCAGCCAACGAAGCAGACATTGAACTGTGCGATTGCAGATTACAGGAACATATCTGAAATTTACTAGCAACTTTTGAACAGTGGACTCACCGGAGGTGTGTCCACCTGAAGGAAGCCGAGTCAAAGGGAAAAAAAGAATTTGATAGTTGAGTGAATGATTGTATATGCAAAAAAAATTGGAGCATTCTGCGATGAGTCAGTCCCCAGTTTGTGCACAGAAACATTGGTGGTCGGTGAAGGGTAAACTGTAAACTAACCGAAAGGAGAAAGACCCGTGTTCCTTTTTACGAACAGTGAATAGGATTTTATGGCTGAGCTACAGTCGTTATATTGTGCTCCATCACAAACACAGCTCTGTGCTACACAGTGAAAGCGAGAGAGAAAGTCGAGTGGAGACCAGTTTTTGAACGGACAGAGAAATTCCACTTTGCACTGAATTCCACAATTCTCAAGAGTCAATTCGCATTTTATTCGAATGGTTTGGAGCCATCGGGAATCCCATCACTCGCTTTCACTCCTATACGTTACGGGAAAATTAAACTGGAGTGGGAGGCAAGGGCTCTCTCTGTATAACGAAAATCAAGTCGAACGAAAAGAGAAAACGCCACGAACAACCCACGAGAGCGGCCAGAATCGCAAATAATGTTTGTTTAATGAAGATTTTGAAGAGGAACCATTTCCTTTGACTTTCGGCTTTCCCTTCCGTTTCATTGCCGTATTTCGTATCCACTAACCATTCCGTAATTCATACGGCAGGCCTATTCCCCCCCACCCCCACCTCCACACCACACATACAACACCAGAATCTTGTCCTGTCAGAATTGCAAGTTTTATCTTGAACCTTTCCTTTTTTCAGAAAGGTCTTCTTGGCGTTGTGGTCTTGGACGGCAGAGTGAATTTTCTCTCGTTCCAATTCGGATCAATCATACAACAGTATATTTATATACGTACCTAAGTACGTACAGAAGTGAGCGCCATTTTCCAGCGGCAGACGAATGAAGGAAAATCAATTGTGCACCTAAAAGAGAAAGTACGTCTGCTGACAACTACCCCTCCTCCAGTACATAAAAAGAAAGTAGAGTGGGATCAGCCAAGGCTGCCGGTGCTAAAACAGCCTTTCTCCTTCCTAGTGTTTTGTATACATTCTACATTATTCTTCATTGGACTCAATGATTCGGTGCATTGACTTCAGTTGGCATTGGAAATTGCATCAAATTCTTCCCAAAGAGATGATCAATTGAACCGTACATTCAATCTAATACAAGAGCACTAGCCACTTTCAGCTTCCTCCTCTAACTCCTGCGATCCCTCTCTTTCCCCTCAGTCAACATGTATTTGTGTCATATGAAGAGAAAGGCCGTGGGCATTTGAGGCTAGTGTTCCAGTTTTTTCCTGTGCTCCAGCCACGACTTAACAATATAGACCGGATAACTTACAATTTTCCCCTCTGTGGCTCTTGGCGTCTGCTAGTGACCCGAAAAAACTTCCACATTCAATATCAACCACTTCTAAAACACTATCACTCCAGATATAAGGAGAAAGCATTTGTACTTGGCTGTTAGCAACTCTGACGTGCCATCAAAACTAAAAAGAGCTAAAGTTGTAAGTGATTCAAGTCGAAGAAAGTTGACTTGACTGTTTAGACGACGACGAGGACGATTCCAAGAGAATTCGCAGACCCCTACATATAATATATACACCTAGTACTTTCTCCTGTGTACTATATAGGAGAATCATCGAGGAAACGAGAGTGGTGCACAGGAACTTATGGGGAAGTAATATAACATCAACTTGCGTATCTGTGTGTGCAGCAGGCCAGCCTATCAAGTAGAACGAGCCAGCATAGAGACACGTTGTGTTTGTGACTAGCGGTGACTAGATGAGACATTTCGAGCGTAAGCTGAACATCACATCAACTGAAGTGAAGGTGAAATGTGTGAACCTGGTGAAAGTGGCACGGCTGGCTTCTACTTCAAGTGCTCCATATATTTAGTATGTGTGGCAAGCACACCGTCTCCGTCCCCCTTCCCATATCTTTTCTTTTGTAGGTAGCTTTCTCTCTGCTGTACACTCTGTGCACAGGAGATACAACAAAGACAGACTTTCTCCCTACATCGCTCACAGTTGATAACAGTCTCATTTCAACCACCTTCCTAAACAATCAGCAGCCCAGAAACCATAAGAAACTCCGCTCGCTCTGATTTCAATAGAATCTCCGTCTTCCGGCCTGTGCGTTTCAGATATCGCATTGCTGCGACAGACAGACAGACACCCGAACCGGGGACTGCCGAAGAATTTGCATGCAGCTTTTCCGGCAGACGCGTGCACTTGGACAAATAAGTCAGTTGACTCTCAAGCGCCACTTTCCCTCTGTGTTTCTGTGTACATGAGAAATTAAATATATCGCCACAAGGCTCACTTACCCACTACACCACTGACATACAAATATATATATACGTAGTACACGCAGTGTACATAATGGCTACTCACACGTAGCACAGTATCGTGTTACAGAGAGCCGCCCAACTGCTGGAAGTGTTATCCCGTGTGAGCTTTCTCTGTGTGTGTGTCTTGTGTAGTCACAGTGTATCGTTCAGCACCAGCAACTTGCAGTCAGCAGTAATTTACCGAGCTTCGGCCATAAAGTCGACCACAACTGAAAAAGCCCTGTCTCCCTATAACCACCATCAGATATTATAGGCCGTGCACTAATAATGCATACAGTGTAACCGAGAGCTGCGAGTAACAGTGCTCCAATTTCACAAAAGACTCGACACTGGCTCTTGACTTGACGTGTTTGTGTGTAAATGTGCACACCATACAAATTCCTCATCAAGGCCATTATTTCACAGACATCATCTCCTTTGCAGTTCCTACGTACGTACAGTGGAGAAAGAACTGAATTTTAACTTTTGCCGTTTAGCCTGGAAAAAAGGCCAGAGAAGAAAGTACAAACACTGTGAAATTAGTGAAGAGTAGCGAAGAGAGAGAAGAAAAGTTGTGTAAGGGAAAGTCCTTAGGAAATACGAGCAGAGGATTTGGTGAAGAGGACGTTGTTTGAATTTTTAATTCACTTACACCCACAGACATACTTTTTCCTTAGTCACACTATTTAAAATCAGTTACTTCACTTCAAGGAGAGAAAAAAAAGGAATTTCTACTTTTTCTTGTTGAAATTGTAGTTGCTTGTGGTTAGGAGAAAGTAACCTTTTCCAGGCCACCTACCACAAACTCTATAATTCTGTACATACAACATAGAGAAAGTATTTGCGAGTGTTTTTGGAAGATTGTCACAGTGAATTCTGGCGACAGAGATTGAAAAGGTGAAGGAAGAGCACATTGGTGTTGGCGGTGGTGTTGGCTGCGGCGGTGGTGGTGGGACAGTCATTTGGATGAAGCAGATACGGCTGCTGTTCAACTTTGCAAGCCGGCATTCGCACCACAAGTCAGCAATCATGAAAATGAGATTTCATCTGCTCTTTCTGTTTGCAGGTAAGCTGAACTATTTATTAAATGCATAGCTGACATTCTCCCAGCCAAAAGAGTAGGTGTCCGTGTTCCTAATTCCCAGGAATGCCTCTCAAACTTAATTACTTACATTGACTGACACACAGATCAGGTTAATATAATATTTATGAACAAATAGAGTGTACTTAAGTATTTATGCGCATTCCCCCAAGAATTGTCGAATTGCATTGGAAGTTGCTTTGTGTGCCCCCCTGGCTCCTTAATTCAAATGCAATAATATAATTGTAAGTTCGAAATGTACAATGACGTGACAGGTTCTCAGAATTCAGTACTTTCACTGGGGGCCTTTGCTGTGGCCTCTATTTTCAATCGTGAAGAGGAATATTTGGTGAAAGTCTCTACGGGATAGACTGATGGAGAAAGCACTGGGTATCAGTCTCCTTTTTGAGCGATGGAGGAAAATCAAAAGAAAATAACAAGAACATTCTATTCGTTCCAATTTGCAATTACGATAAAATGAAATGAATGTCTGCTCTTTAGTCGTTCATTTGGCTTTTCTGTTTCTCACAGTGGCATTTCGTCGTTTTGAGGCTCAGCTGACAATCGTAGAACGTACGTAGTTCTGAAGATTTTATTATCAAAGTCGTGCTAGTATGTATGTACACGTATTTATATGCTAAACGAAATGGAAAAATTCATTCATGCTGAGCCATATAAATATGTGTAGAAATTTCAGAAGCGCTTCTTCTTCCTCTCTGTCTCTCGCTGAGTCGATTCCACAGAAAATCCTATTGGTTGTTGAATGAGGCGCTTCAATGGCCTATGCATATAAAATGCAGTTCCTGGAGACAGGCTGCTTTGTTTATTTAATTCTAATCCCAAGTGAAAGCATTTATGTATTAGTGGTGGTGGGACAATCGCCTATAGACATAACATCTGTGGAAAGGTAAACTATTAGGTAATAGTACGCAGTGAGCAAGTGACACAATTTTTTTTATTATGGAAGGTGCATGCAATTTGAGTGTGTGAGCCTTTATGGGGATTGGCAAACACGTGGAAGGAGAATAAGGACACGGACTGCAAGAATATAAGTTAAAAAGTTGATTTCCACCTGAGTTCTCAGGCATTCGTATGAAAGTCATTGTGAGTGGATGCTAATAAATAGTGGCTGCAGAAGTGGAGTCCATTGTGAAAGTATTTATTGACTCACGTAGCCCAGACCACAAGAGAGTCCATCAAAAATGTGCACTGTACGTATTATACTGGCACACAAAGGTCAGCGAATAATACATAAGCTTGCCATGCGGTATATTCCAACAGATCAATATGTGTAAGACGAGAATAACAATCAGTGTTCAGATATATGACTAAATCTGTCCCATTTAAAAAATGTGCGGGAAATTTTAAAAATCAACCTTGTTTCAATTTTGCCCATTTTCCCCCACTAGCCCACCTTTGACCAAGGTGGGCGGGCAATAAGGAAAAAGTCTGCCAAAATAGAACACTGATTATAGCAATGTAACTCTCGTCATGGAAAGCATAAAGGGCATAGTGACTCCATTGTGTGTGGGATGTTAATCCATATATTTGTGTACTGATATCACAACATCTAATCCTTAATATTACACACAGTGTCTCACTATATACATGTAAAGTATGTGTGTATCGATTGGTGAACCAATCGCTTGTTTATGTCTCATGTATTGTTAATCCCCTGGATTGGCCCTATATGTAGAAGAAAGTATTTGTATATGCCTGTAGTTGAAATTAGATATAACCAAGTACTTATTAGAGAATGGAATGGAATCGAAGTGCGTTCGATTATTTGAAAAGTGAGAAAATACGTGGTTTACCAATTCCAGCTTTTTCCTTGGAATTTAATTGTGAAAACGTTTAGGTGGCTGTACGAGGAGGACTTTCTTTTTCTGTTCATGTTTTATTAGCAGAGGTTGTTAAAGTTCACTCGGTATTTTATGGGCTTACGTAGCAGTGCATTGGGGGCATCATGTTATGTATGTATGGTGTATCGTATGGCAGCAGTGCCATGCTCCCATGTACAACTTACGTATAACACAATATATGGTCCTATTGGAAAATGAGTTCTCGTTTGACGTTGAATTCCTCGGATCGATTGTCAGAGGATTTATTAGCGACTGGTATTAGGAACCTACTTATAAGGAAGTGTGTTACGGTCTCAACTATAACTGACTGCTGGAGTTTAGCCACTTTAGCTCACTTGGACGAATTTGGGAAAGAAGAAGAAAAAGAAGGACCTGCTACCAGTCCAAACAATCCATTCCAACACAATTCACTATAATATTAACACAAGATATAGACAAAAAATACAACCAAGTAGTCCTAAGGAACCCACTTGAGGGATGTGCACGTTTTTTAAACTTTGCACTGTAGGATGATTTTTTGCAAATTTTTTTGGACTAAGTTGCTCTAGAAATATAATTCTGCTAACCAAAACTGGAACGGGTGTGCCAAGTTTCACGGCTCCATTTGGCCAGATTTTCTTTTGAATGAAAATTTTGTCATTTTCACTTTGTTTAAAATGTTGGAAAGAAAAAAATGCAAAAACGATATTATGTATGAATGCATTTTAAAAAAAAATATTTTGATGACCGATCATGCTGGGTAACGAACCCGTCTCCTAACTTTTGATTGTGAACATGTATTTTAAATTTCACGTATCTAGCTTGAAATTTGAGATTTTTAGAGTGCGCACGCACATACATAGAGACAACCCAGTTCCATAATACCTCGTGATGGTTACAACAGAGCTACTGTCTATAAGGGTGACTATATAGCCCGTATATAGCACGTACTGCCTTAAAGTATAGTTGTGTGTCGTATCATGTACATACAAGGAGAAAATCTACTCACTTCTCTTCTTTTCTGCTCTTTTTTGGATCCTTGCTATTCTTTCTCTCGTGCTTTCCCTCACCAGAGTGTATCTCATGGTTTCCTGCGATACTTTCTGTGTAGCAGAAACGCTTTCCGTATTTTTCGTACGCTATCATTTTTTAACAGCGCTCGCTCTTTCTCTCTCTTGGTCTCTTTACATAGATACTGGTTGGTGTGCTAATAGTGCAGTACATATTGTAGGTACTGCTGCAGTCCATTATAGCTCTGACTGCTACAACTAGTGGCTTCTAGTTTCTTGCCTACTCTGACTTTCTCTCTCTTAGAGGTGAGTTCGGGTAGCACTTTTGAAAAACCGGTCCGTCCAAACCTGACTTTTCCACGGATCTCAAAAGCCCGAGCCCTCCCGTTTTTACCTTTACAATACCCTCCCGCTCCAAGCTAAAAAAAATCGCCCTCTCCAAATACCCCACCCCAGAAAACCCTATCGTACTAAACCAGACTGGTTCGGCCGGGGTCGGGCTTTTATCGGATACCCGGTTTAATGCCCGACCCTGTTCAAGACCGAAACATTTTCTTTATTCAAAAACTTAACGGGTCCGGGCACGGGAAATACCCGATTTTTTTTACCCCGGTAGCCGACTCCCTTCCTTGGTGCTTGTGTACGAAATCCTTGCCAGTGGATGCAGTGGATGAACAGAGCAGGAGCACTTCAGAAAAAAGAAGTGCCACCGTTAATATAATGTAATGCAATAACTCTGCAGGATATCTCAGATCCTCCCATCGCTGTTCGTGCTCGGTTGGCCTNGTTGGCCTAGTTGAAATGAAAAATGAGGGGCTAATGATGATGTCGAGGAGTTGTACAGAGCAGGAAAACAAAGAAATAAAATAAAGACCTTAAATTTATATTTCAAACTGGTGGATAGGGGAATTATGTGGCAAACTACTTCAATTTTATTATTTCAATGAACTTTGAAAACCACAGACATTTTTCTACAAAATGTTCTTTAAAAGTCGGAGGTTACGTGGGATTATGTTGTTAGAAAGAATCCGTGCACATTTCATGAAAAATGTTCTGTCACAAAAGCTTACAAGGCGTTTTTTGTGGTTTACTGTTGAGAATCTGTGTGCAGTGTCCAGGGTTTCATAAATCCCATCACAGTGGGATTAATTACTGTGATTTGTGATTAAATGTGATGGGATTAATTATCAATCCCCATCATTTATAACATAGAAATCACATTAATCACACCAAGCGTCTGTGCACAGTAATTAATCCCACTGTGATAATCACACCCGAAACCCTGTGCATAATGTACTACATTAAAGTTGGTACAATGAACAGACGCTAATAACGATGTGAATAGAAGAAGCCTTGTATGTATTTCCCTGTGTGCAATGATTATGATACGATGATTGTTATTTGTTCGACCGAATTCACGGCTCCATTCGATCACAAGGGACCACAACACGATAATAGAATTTTTGTTAAAAAAGTGATTATCCCTTGCTCCCAAGCCTGTAATATTATTCCGGGGGAAGGCTCGTATGTATAGAATGCACATTGCATTCAGACCAGAAAATGAGAAGTAGATTGCTGCCCTTGTGAGGATTCTACTTAAACACCACAACCACTAGAATATTACTTAGAAGAAAGCTTTCTTCTCACTTAAACACGACCACAACACAAATATCCCTCGACTTGCTTTCTAAAATGAATAAAAATATTAACATAATTCTAGATCCTTTCGCATTTCCGTAATAAAATTTGTTTGTGGAACTGGAATCGTAATGATTCGAGTGCCTAAATATTAGCATTCATTTTTACGATTTAAAAATAGATCGTCAAATTACATTGAGCTCAAAATTACAATTGTAATTTAATTAAACAGGTGCACCTTCCTATGTAATTTAATTGTAATTTGGCCATGTAATATAACATCAAATTACGTGAGTCCAAATTAATAATTACAATTACAAATTACATTGCAAGCTCGAAATTACAATTACAATTTATTTACATGTGTTCATATTTAATAAAATTACAAATTACTTTAATGTAATTTTAATTACGTAATTTGGCCATCTACGGCACAAATTGAGTGGAATAGCGTGCAAAATGAATCAAGTTAAAACCAGTATTGCACGTTGTGGATGACACGTGTTCAGAGTGCTCGCATGTTGAGCTGCCGTCATCGAGGCATCCATCTCTGTTGGTTGTGTAAGTGAAACGTTACGATGCGATATGGCGTAATCAATAAATAATTGAACTGAAGCTCGCTGAGTGAGTGAGTGAGTGAGTGAGTGAGTGAGGGAAATCGGGGAGAGTTAAGTGGAAAGAAATGGAACGGGAAAAAGAGAGAAAGAAAGAAAGAAAATGGTAAAGCTGCAGAAGGGGGAATGATAGAAAGCTCGTCATCATCGTAATAAGAATTGAGCTGCACGTTCATCTGCTCGTTCTCACAATCCACCTTTGTAATTGAGAACACATGGATCGTTTATACAGAGACAATGGAAGAAATGGTTATTAACGATGAATGACAATGCAAGTACGTAAAAAGTATCTCTCGTCTATAAACGACTACTGGGGGGATTATGTCAATGAGGCAGCTTGACAAGACTTTATAAATACCACTGTAAATAGTATACATTTTAGCTAGGAACTCCAACTAAGCATTCTAACAACGAGGCAATGCAAAGGAATGTGGGATCAGTTCGTTCGGCAACAGCAGCTCCTATTCCTATTATACCAAAGGACTACGTGGTAGCAATGCAATGGAGGGAAGTGGTTTCACGCCGGATGAACCATCAAGATTACATTATACAACAGAGAGAGAGCCTTCTTCTGTAGATGTTCGCTTTTATCTGCACAGAAAACGAAAGCTAAGGATCAGGGTTTCGTAAATTACAATTTTACATATTACGTGGTAGCAATGCAATGGAGGGAAGTGGTTTCACGCCGGATGAACCATCAAGATTACATTATACAACAGAGAGAGAGAGAGAGCCTTCTTCTGTAGATGTTCGCTTTTATCTGCACAGAAAACGAAAGCTAAGGATCAGGGTTTCGTAAATTACAATTTTACATATTAATTCAAGTCGTGAAATTAATGGAAATAACTTTTTTCTATCTGCGACGTGCAAATTGCGAAAGCGTTGAAAATAAAAAATTAATCACTAACTCTCGCCTTGAATTATAATCGAATAAAAATTTGTTTTCAAATTGAAATTTAAACTTCTCGATGGAAGCAATATTTGTACAAAAATGGTTTGATGGAATTTTCCATTTAATTTGACCAATTAAACCATTTGAATGATTTGACTGCGAAACCCTGGCCCATAGTCGCGCAATGCTTACTAATCAGAAGAGCCCAGGTCTATTTGTAATATGTATTTCGTGTTTTCCTGATCCCCTTTTGTCATTGGTGTGCATATATTAGTTGGCAGTGGTGATGTACACATTTTTAGAATCTAAACCCTTTTAGCTGGTGGGTCGACAGTTTGCATCTTGCAAAGGACACGTGGTGAGCGGTGGTGGTGGTGGTGGTGGTGGTACGGGGGAGAGATGACTTTGTAGACGAGACAAGTTGTAAAACATGATACCTCAATTTCTGGGAGCAATTTGGAATTCTGTACGCACCGATAGCAATAAATAAAAGAGAGCCTGTCGTCGTTTCATTTCAGTTCAGCTGAACTCGAGTCATTTTTGACTGGCTTCCTTTGCCTTGTTGCATCTTAATTTTTACGCTCGTCGGAATCTGTCAAAGAAATTTCCTACTTCCTCCATAGCCAGCCTATCCATTTCCATGTGGTCGTGCACATCCACAATTTGCATCATTAAGGGAATCTTGCATAGAAATCTTCTTCTTTTCTGTCTTCATTGGAGCAGCAGGCAGACTTAAAGAATCCATTTCTAATATCATGGAAAAAACATATGCTAAATATAAATTATGAATGATCGTCTCAGTTCTCAATTTCACGGCAAATGACAATATCTAATAATGGACCGTGTGCACACGCATCAATGTCTACATGGAAACTCACATTCAACAGAATTCATCATGAATTTCCATTGAACAGACAATTAGCTGGTTGCCTTTCCAATGGAACATTCATAACAGCGTCGATTTACTGCAAGGATGGGTTTATGGGTTTTGTTGAACAAAAAATACCCAATGGGTTTTTTATTTTCGCAGCTTATAGTAATGCCATACATTAAAACCTGAATAAATTAAATATTTGCTCCAAATCTTTTTTTTCGTCCGTGCAGGGTTTAGAAAATCCCACTTTTTAATATAAAATCCCATTGTGATTAAATGTGATGGGATTAATTGATAGTCTCTATTACATTTAGATCCCAGTAATTAATCCCACTGTGATAATAATACCCGAAACCCTGTGTTACCTTCATTCTTCGTAGACGGCAGTTGTAATTAACTACATAGGTATTTGTGTGTGTACAGATTATGCGACAAGGATGATATGCCCGTATCTAGATTAGAGAGAATATGATGTTGACATGTCATCGCTCTATTTGCTGAATGACTGTTGTAGCAAGCATTAGCAGTGGTAGGTAGGTAGGTAGGCGTGTGTGCAATTCTCATCCAGTGAAACTGGAATGAATACATCATTTACTTTTCAGCTGTGCATATTTCATCTTTCTTCGTCGCTCTCGCCTGCCGCCATTCTGAGAGCACAAGAGTTTTCCTGAATCCATCATCTTTCTTGTCTTTCTGTCTTCTGGTTCTCTCTCTCTCTCTTTTGCTGAATTCATTCGCTTCATCTTTTTCATCATCCAGTTCACCAGAATTCCGTTCATTTGCTTATTCTCTCTGGGTGATTCATTCATTTTCTAATTTGAGTCATTCAAGAAATCTCCTTTGGAAGAACGCGACGACGACGACGAGAGCTCGCCTTTTATTTCACTTTGTTCACAAATGTCATTTTATGTTCTTCCTATTAAATAGGTGGCTGCTTTAAATGGAGTCTAGTCTACTAGAGAAATAATACTTTCCACAGACCATATACTTAATACAGAATCCACAGATGCTGCTAGGCATGCACTCGTAATCACAAGTCTGAATACATAACATCACTCATCTCCCGGCCACTGCGATTGTACGACGGTTTAGCACATTCCCTTTGTCTCTTTTTCTTCCTCTGCTTCCAACAGGGTCTTCAGTGTGATTATCACAGTGGGAATAAATGTTTTTAAATCTTTGATCACAGACGCTTGGTGTGAATTAATCCCATTAATCACACCAAACGTCTACCGTGATGAAACGTTTAAAAACATTTGATCACAGTAATTAATCCCACCCGAAACCCTGAATTTATTTAATCCCAACTGAAAAAGTGTAATTTTCCGAAACCCTGGCTACAATTCAGGAATCCTTGAAGCATTCATTCCCTTATTATTTAAATACTCTGCTTGTGCATTGAACTGAACCCTATTCACTTTACTTTGTTTGCGTGTGCATGTAGAATTGGCCTAGTGTGTGTTTGTGTGTCTATGTCCCATCTTTATAGTAGAAACTAGCGGAGCATGCACTAAGTAAGTACCTCTACAACCTACTTATGTACATACGAATAAATTCAACCTACCTGCTCTCATGTAAGTACCGACTATAATACAGAACACACTCGACCGAGTTCCTTTTCTTCTATTTCACATCTCCGTACATGTGTCAGGATTTATGCCTAATTTTGCTTTTATCTTTGGAATGGTTCACGAGCCAGAAAACGGCCTGCGAGTACGTAAACACTACAACATGGAGGATTTATTTCTATTTAGTGAATCTTATTGTTACCATTACCCTTGTATCCGTGCACTGAGTAACAAATGCAAGAATCCTGTACGTACCAGTTTCCATGTGGAATAGGCGAATTTTTTTATTGACACATCAGCACATGCTTTCAGAAATTTCAGTGAGAAATTCTCTTTTATTTCCGTGCGTCTCCTTCTGTCTTCTACACCGGAAATGCATTCTTTCCTTTTTATTTCACGACCCACTTTATGTTCCTTTGTTTCTTTACGTAGACTATTTGTTGATTGTTTCAAGTTATTAACTCTCGTCAATTCCACCAACAACTCTTTTCCATTGCCCGTATGTCCCCCCTTAACTCACAATCACTAAAAAAAAATCTTATGCCTATAATTCGTAAGCTCAACGTTTTTTCTGCTACATTTCCACGAATTCCAATGTAATACATATCTCTAGGCACTATAACCTAGTAGGTAATTCCCCCCATAGTTACATACGGCTCTGGAGGACTCATTCCACAATTTCATTTCATGGGAAATTATACATACGAGTATTATTCGAGCATTTCTTTATTCCGTCCCATTAAATTCCGCAAGAGGATTACAGCTACACTACACATAAGTACATTCTGCACACACAGTGAACCACTGTGCTTTTCTTAAGTACTGTTCCTTTGGAACAAGTTTATGGAACCCTATGGCCATCCCACGACTCACTAGTTCACATAGTTAAGTTATAAGTGTTTAAGTTATGCATATTGTAGTTTACTTTAGTAACACTATTAAAATCCTTTGCAAGTGCATTTTCTTCTCTCCTCGTAACTTTCTCCATACAAACAGTGTACAGTGCTAGTACATTTCACTTTTTATCTGATCCGCTCTGCCACGACTACTTTCACTTTCACTACTGCTACTGTATAATCCACTTTACTTTCGACATTCAATCTTGCCAGTTCATGTCATCTGTATTGTGCTTAGGCAATCGAGTCAACTTAAGTGATCGGCCAACTAGAGCGTAGCCTCTCCACCCGCCATCTCCACCACTCAAGTCAAAACCTTTACTTACAATGAGTAATGGAATTGCTGCATTATCGAAATTGATATATATACACATACAGATACGCACACATAAGTGAAAGCTATAAATAGAAATTAAATTTAACGTGTATATTTTCCATGCTGCATTAATGTAGTCACAGAGACATAAGGGGCCCCCCAAGTAAATAGAATATCTCTAATTCAATGCATTGTGTACGCTAATGTAGTAGCTAAGAGTGTAGAGAAAGTGGCCGTTTGATTTATATTCTCTTCTCGACACGTTGCTCTCTCTCTCTCTCTCTCTCTCTCTCTCTGTGTGTGTGCATGGGTGGTGGATGTGCACGAATAGCATCTCGCCAAGACACGAGTGGCTCTCTGTCCTCTTCCAGACTTGCCATCAGTTAGTTTAAAGCAACTTTATTGAAGTTACTTGTTTGAGTTGGAAACAAGAAGATAGTATAGTCTCTGCCACAGAGATAGCAGTCCGGAAAGAGAAAGCATAGCCTACTTGGCTCTCGTAGTAGCTCAATACTATTATTGTAAAAAGAAAATCTCACAGTAAAACCGTAAAGCTTTGTTGTAAAGTGGAGTTGAATTGGGGTGGGGACTGTGTGTTCCTTTCTCCCACCAACCAACTCATGCAGACAAGCACACCGAATGCTTTACTCCTACGTACAACTGTAGAACAATTCAAAGCAGAACTGTTACATTATATTTTACTGTGCTTTACACATAGCAGCACCTAGTAGCTAACTGCTGCTGCTGAGGTATCTGTCGTGGAATTTTTCAGCGCAATGGATAGCTAAGGGAAAGCACAACGAGATAGAGAGACGAGCCTTGAAAGTGATAAACGGAACAATGTATAGATAATGGTGTTTGCCTTGGTGCTTGGATGCATGAAAGCTCTTTCTCATCCACATCTTGTCTTCGTCTCTTGTCCCGATTTCCTTTACACTGACTCTCTGAGCTTTCTCTTCCACAATATAGGCCAAACTACTCTACAACTATATTTCTGCTTTCTCTCTATATTATATCCCTATCTCCCCCCTCCTGTTTGCTTTCCATTGGTTTTGCAGGCACTGCCTCGGTCATAGTGTAAGTAAGCAGCCGGGTTCACTTTGGTTCAGCTCAGCCAAGTCTTGTGCCAAACCGAGAGCCCACCATTATGAATGAAGCCCCTTTGTCTAAGCTCCATGTTGTAGAGGCGGTTGTCTGTGTGTCTGTGTGTGTGTGTGCATCTCTAGTTATTATACACACGAGAAGGACATGGCAGGACAGCACAAAAGGGCTTAATGTGGTTTCGCCTATTTTGCCATGGTTTCCTTTGAATAGAATGGAAGCAGGGCCTAAAATACGAGACAGACTTTCTCCGACTTGGACTTTCTCCGCTCTTGTTGTTATAGTGCTTGGGATTGTGACTGTTGGCATTTCAGCAGACTTTCTCTATCTTTCTCTCTCTCTCTTCCCCACCCACTAATACGCGTGTATAGTTTTTCTGCTGCTTAGCGAGATGCTGCTCTACCCTAATGCATATATTTGTTAGGCAGGTTGCTAATGTGAAAGTTGTGTGCACACACTGTGACTACTGAGCTCAGTTTTGTTGTCTATGCATAAAAGAAAGTACTGGGTGCTTCTATGTTTACTATACGTGAACTGGTATATGTGTTTTCTGACTGCTTTCTCCAGTAGATTTCTGCGGATGCGGATACTGCCAGTACAAAGGGGCAAAGCAAATACCAGAACACGGTTTACAGCAGCCAAGGCCATTCCATTATACGAGCTTAGTGTCTCCGACAATGCTGTTTGTAGACAGGCGGGCCTTGCCACTTCTTCGACATTGTTGGTGTTAATGGAGGCAGCAATTGACGTAATAATTTTAGTGTCAGCGATTAAAAACGGACATTAAGATGCTGCTAAAGGAGTGGGAACAGTATTTGTCGACAATGTTTGTAGTGGGAGAAAGGAGATTGGAGGATATGATTAATTCGAGACTAGTTATAAGTTACAGTTACACAAAGAGGATTTGTATGAGAGCAGAATCTAGGTTATGTTGGGTTAACTGACGGGAGGCGGGGCTACCATGAAACAATTCTGGCTCGGGCTCTCTCTTAAAGGGTTCACGAGACTTACTAAATAAGTAGATACTCCTTGTGCAGCTACTTACAATGGGTGGAGACTGTTATGGTAGGGAATTGGAAAGTGGAAGGAAGAAAGTAGACGGAGAAAGACTCGGCTCTTGTTTACAGTCCGTGTGTCATGGACTAGACAAGAC
>JABASC010001670.1:0-21730 GCA_019776185.1 Plutomurus gul | reverse complement strand
GGCAGCAGAGGAACTGCAGCAACCTTATTTATGAAATGTTATTAATATGTACCTTGAACTATAATAAGTTGAATAGAATAATGCTAATGTAATTATCGGGCCTTTTGTTCGCGTATTATACATAGGTATTATGTAACTCAGTAAATGGAAGTCAAAAGGAAATTGGAGCACCGAATTAATTAGATGACATTCGTGCACAGAAGAAAATTGTGTGGTGCCAGTCAATCTCTCATCTGCATTATTATTATCAGTGCAAGGCTACTAGAGTTTCACTATCAGCTCTGAAGTTGATTCGTTTCTTGCACTGGAAATTATTACTACGTCAATCTAGAATTTCCACTTGCCAGGTTTTCCCAATCTCGACATGGTAATTTTGATAACTAGTTATATTGACGGATGTTTTATTCAATTTCTACTCAAAATACATTTGTAGAAAAAAAGCACGTTTCTATTTTCTGTAATCACTATGTTGGAATTGATGTCTACAAAAACTAGGGAGGAATATTTACTTGTTATCTTAAGAAGTCACGACTGTTGTCATTATTTTCTCCGTTCTTAAGCTGAATGCTGCTTCTGATTGCGACTTTTGTGACCACAATTTCAGAAACAAATACCTACTAATAATTGAAATTTCGAATTTGATAGTTTTGTGTCATTCTTATCTACTTATCTGTTTTCCTTCTCTATCTGTGATCAGTTTAAGATAAAATATAGATTTTCATAAATTTAAATGTAGCGTTAAGAATATGTACGCGGTGTACCGCGTACATCACCTAAATCAAGATGTTCCTCCGACAATCTTATAATAGTGAATGCTACTACATAATGCATATGCATTGTATCAATTCAAAGTACTTGTCAGAATCTTAGACAAAGACAGGTTGTCATTCCAATCATTCTATGGCGTTATTATTTTAAGTTGCTCGTGTCTGATTGCGTCTGAGAATTGCACTGACGTCATTGTAATAAGGAATGTTAATTGGGTGTAGTCTTCATAGTGATGCTGTAGGTGCTTGACAGGCATACAAAATTCCTCAGGATTATTATTGTACGAAATCAATAATTTTTATTTACATTTCTTAACGAAGGATGGGAGATGGAAATTTACTTCTTCTTCTGCCTCTCTCATAGTCTCATAAGTATAATAATTGCGTACGTACTATATTTCTACAAGAGATTTTTTTCAGTAGCTCCTGCAGAAACAATTTTGTGTTAATTGTACAAACTGAAGAAGTGACAATTGAGAACACTAATGAGGAAATTATAATTTGAACAGCATGCAATTGTTTTCACACGGGGAAGTTATAAGTAAACATTTTAGGTATTCACCGCGCGCACATTTACTTTGACATTGATAGCTGCATTGCATTTTATTCTGTACAATTAGTGTAAAGCAGGAACAAAAACTATGTGATAAAAACTGCAGCAATATCTAATTAGAATTGTGTACACAACATTGTTTAGAAGTCAGCGTGAGCACTGAAAATCCAATGTTTTAGACAGAAATAGTGATGTTGTTGTCATCGTGCTTGCTTACTGTTACTTACTTACTGTTTGAAATGTGGGAATTGCAATGGAACGTAAGTAGCAAGTGATATGGCATATAGGTCGATGACTTGAATGCGACTATGGATTTCCATCCAACCCACTCCACCACTCCACTGCCCAGTCTACCTATATATCATTGTCTCTGCTGTTTTTGTGTACCTGTGCTGATATGTGCGGCGAGAGAGAACAATTCTCTGCAGTATCTACTTTCAGAAACACATAACTATATAAGTGAACGACAAATAAATGAGAGTTCGTGCTCGTGGTGGTAATAAGGTGGTGGTGGCAGACCAGGTAGGCAAAAAAGGCAAAAGCCAAGATGTAGTGGCATAAGCAATAATAAATGTCTTCGATTTCACGAAATAACATTGGAATGAGCATTCTCATTGCTTTTTAGTGGGACGTGGTGATGTAAAGTAACGCCAGTGTTTCTTCTTCTTCTCCTCCTGTTTCTGAAATACCTTTGTTTCGCTTTTATGTGAACGAATCATGTGATGAAAACAGAGACTACACATGAGAGTCGTCGAGTCTCTTTTATATGTCGTGGAGACAGGATGCGATAGAATGGTTGAGTGATTGAAGTTGATACTTTGCTTGATTTGATTTGACTTGACTGTTATTGCTGCTGCTTACTGTCATATAGATTATCGTCTTAACAGTTGACTTGTGTGTGTGTGTGGAAATACATTTTACGTAGTTTGAGAAGCGTAGGTAGTAAAAATGTCAGTAGTGGCATGTTCGGTATGATAATGGGTGCTGGGGCTTTTGTACGACAGGAATCTTGTTAAATGTATCTACATTTTAGCACTATATATATAATGTATGCTGTGGTATTGATCATGAAACCTGCGGAATGTAGCAAGTCCTATATTTTATGCAGAGAGTAGTACACAGACGGTGAACAAGTTGAAGATAAATAAAAATGTTTCGTTTAGTTGGTTGTTGTTAGCGAGCGAGCGGCTCTGAGAGGGCGATAATAAATATAATGGAGATAGTTTCCCAAGTGTGTTAGTACTGTTTTGTTTGCGGTTAATAAAGTGAGAGGAGAGGAGACGTTGTCGTCGAGCCGTAGCACAAAGAATTATGTGCTACTACTAACAACATGGCCATTGTTGATTGTTAATCGATGTGACAAAAGGAAATGTAATTGAAACGAGAAAGGAAATGTAGTCGGAAAAGTTTGCTACCATGTTCTAGTAAGTCAGAGAGTGCACTACATAGTTGGTGGTGGTTCTGATAGGATTAGAGGGAATGTGTTTCTAATGTGTGAATAATTTTTTTTGTGATAATTTTTTGCAGTCGGATGCCAAAATGGTTTTTGATGTCATTCAACGGATGGAAGACACTGAGCCTTTCTCAGAAGAGTTGCTGGCCGCTATGAAACGACTGTGGGTCGATCATGGAGTTCAAGAATGCTTCGGTCGATCTAACGAGTATCAGCTAAATGACTCTGCCAAATAGTAAGAGTATAACAAACATCGAGAAATTTATGATATTTGAATATTTCTATGCATGGTGCAAATTACGCTTTGATTATGTTAGTACGCATTGATATGTATGAGTGTCTTTTGATGTCGGATTTGTGTTGTGTACAAGTGACAAGTGTGTGTGTGGGGGTGTGCGATTTGAATGATTGATTGATAAAATTATTTAATGTAATACTCTTTTCACAGCTTTTTGGATGATTTGGACCGGCTCGGCACCAAAGACTACCAGCCAACAGAACAAGACATTCTAAGAACACGTGTGAAAACGACAGGAATAGTAGAAGTTCATTTTTCATTCAAGAATCTCAATTTCAAATTATTTGACGTTGGCGGACAGCGTTCCGAAAGAAAGAAATGGATTCATTGCTTTGAAGATGTGACTGCCATTATTTTCTGTGTTGCTATGTCCGAATATGACCAGGTAAATACAAAATGCACGTTTACGACCTTAGATTTTATTTTGACAGTTTATGGTGGTTGTGGAGGGGTTGCCGTCTCTTATCGGGCCACATCTACTAATAATACGTACATTACTGTATGTACATATTTAGTGCAGTGTTCAATGACGTGGTTGTTGTGTGTGTGTGTGTCTGGAGTAAGGAAATTTTAGTGGTGGTTTTTGATTAACGGTTGTGCTGAGGGACTCGGGCGCTATCCGACACACCTACTATGACTTTTGACTTTTGCTTTTCTGTCTGCGAGACTGGATTTGTCACACGCTATATATGCATTAGCATAAGCGAAGAGGAAAATTTCTGTCGTATCGCTTTCCTCACATTTTGCCATTCTGGGACGTTTAAAGGGGAAAGTGTGTTCTCCAGTTTACCCTGGAGTCAGTCAGGTTCAGGAAAGTGACAAACTTCGTAATGCGGGGTCTCTTGTACATGCAGTCCTACATGATAAAAGAACGCAATATCGGCAGGCTCAATTTGGTTGCGTCCATATAATCAAGCAATTTTGTAATTTAAGTTTTCAGATTTGTTTATTGGATTACACATGAGGCTTGATATGGGTCTGTTAACGTAGGTTAGGCTGAATTACTCTGTTTCGTGAAGATTTTCCCGAACGAACGTAGCGTTCACCACCCAAGTTATTTTAACTTTCACCTGACTCACAGTGAGTCATTAAGACCCAGTGCATTGAAACATGAAATCACTGTATAAGTACAATCTCAATGGATAACTAGATTGTATAGAATAGAGTGTAGTGTATATTTGCTCGTGTGTTTATTATTTCATGTCTGGCACAGAATCAATTTTTTGTGGATTATTAAGCCAGTTTCCGTGATAGCCTCTAATGTTTGTGCTATATTGGTGGTGGTGGTGGTTCAGAACTTACGGTTTTTTGTTTGATGTAAGCGTGCGCATTACAAAGTGAAGTAGGTAGTGTATCCTTTGACAGAAAGAATAGCATGAATAGAAAATTAAGACGGGAAAATGTAAATCTACGGAATTACATCCAGTAAATATTCACCATCAATTCTTTAATGTTTACTATGCAAACTAACAATAAGTAGTATGTAAGAGTACATCTTTGTTGAATTTCTTTTGCCCGTGTGTATGTATGTATCCCAGGCTAAAAATGGAGATAAGATCATGCGTACGGTTGTTTCTTATGGGTATTTACAGACTTACAATTTTGCCATCTAATTTTGAACATTTTATCTGCTGGAAGGATTTGTTGGCGACCTTTACGTACTAAAATGTTTTTCTCATGTTTTTTGGCGGACTCCGCCAACTTATTTTCTAATGTAAACACAACTGGTGGGATATTAGAATTATTTACCTTTTCTTTTTCTAATGCATTTTACGGGTCTGGTAACTGTTTATTATAAGTCTATTTTACCATCATAAAGCGTTTACGTTTACACCACACGTGAATTGGATGGATTTATACATAGGTATAACAAGGCGTGTTGGAAGTGTCTTCTCTGTTGGTAACGGAAAATGTTTCGCGATGTGGTTCAAAAGCTATTTAAATGTGGTTTATGTATAACACTCACTCACAATCAGAGTCAGTACGGTTAGAAGTTAGGACGTATCGATGTATGGCTCTCACAGTATCAGTATGTCTCGAAACAGTATATTATCTAATAGTGCAATATTCTGTTTCTTTATTGTTTATGGTGGTTCCTATAGCTGACACAGTGATTATAGACTTGACTTATGAAGCAACGGTGTGGAAAACGATATATTTCAGGGCCAGTAAATGTATAAATGATGATTTATTAGCTAAGATAACAGATAACAGATTTTGGCAACGGCTGATCCGCATTCAATGTATAAAGTTTTGTCAATAGGTTTTAGTAGTCTGTTCGGTGTTAGCTTTTAGTGTTTTAGAAGTGAAACTTTAGAATGTGACAGAAGAGACGAGTGCTAGTGTTAATGCATTTTAATTCATCGTTACGGACAAATATTTTCATTTGATTACTATTACAGAGGAAAAGCATATAAATAATTAAAAATGAAATCATGGTGATTCAAACTATGCACGCCCCTCAATGACGCAAGCATAAATTTTGTAAGCCTAGCTAGAATACCATTTCCCAACCGCACAGTCTGCAATCGTAATAACGGCAAAATTCCGAAATCTCCTCTATTACTGTTCTTAGGTCGTATTCTAGCTGTCATCCCATCGTATATTTTTTATATAACCGTATTTTTTGCATGTTTTATTCATTTCCTGAAATTAAAAGCACATTTTCTATCTTCAAAACCAAAAATTTGTATTTTGTAAAGCGTGTGGGTCGATTTATAAGGTTGACTTTGGCAACAAAATAATGTTATTTTTTAAGTGTTGTATGATAAAACGGTAAGCGAGCTGTCATAAGTACATGTTAACATGTAACGGTTGTTCTAAGTAGGATTTTTAAGCTGGCTAGGAAAATTCAGTTTGCATACTTATGGTACAATAAATCATCCTAACTGCACTGGAATGGAAAAAATACACTAGAAAGTTCTGTTTCATCCTTTCTAGTAGCATTTTCGCTAGAATTTCGTCACAATTTAACCTAAATATGTTGACAGTGTTAAAAATAGTGTGAAAATGATTGGTGTGTGTGAGTGGGGCACTTCTGACAAGTTAAATGAAAGACTCCAGGTGGTCAGGTGACCAAATGGGGAGAAAGCGTGACACGGAGAGCTAATTTACATGTGAACAGAAGCTAATATAATGCATTTTGGTGGTTTTGTCTGTGATTGTGTTTAGGTACTACATGAGGACGAGACGACGAACCGAATGCAAGAGAGCTTGAAACTTTTCGACTCGATTTGCAACAACAAGTGGTTCACCGATACCTCCATCATTCTCTTCCTCAACAAAAAAGATCTCTTTGAAGAAAAAATTAAAAAGTCCCCCTTGACCATTTGCTTCCCGGAATATACAGGTAAGAAATATGCTTCCCCATCTTGAAGCCAATAGCAATGATAAAATACTAACTACGAACTGTACTAATACCAAAAAATACGCTAAATGTAATGTAATGTTAACAAGAATTTCTAGATAATTTTTTGCTTAAACTCTGTCAATTCCATTGAATCTACCAAATTTATATTAAGTACTAAACATATGTTGGCAGGAATATTTTTTATGGCAATATACGTCCTCAGACAATGTAATGTATTTTTTTCGCCTTGTAAAGTGACGTAGTATTTTAGCACCAACACTTTTTGATGCCAGAAAGCAAAATTATGCTTTGACGTCAACGCTTAGGCATTATATCGTGGTGGCCAAGTGCTTATATCAAATTCATGACGCCTCTTTGGAGAATATTATATAGAGAAATTTAGGTCAAGACCAGCTTTGTAATCTGGTGTAACAGAGTTGCACTCACGTACTATAGGAGCTCTGGTGTTCCAATGTGACTCGGCTCAATGCAATGTTATTGTTTAATCAGTGTTTTGGAAGCTGCACACAGATTCTACTTGATAAGCATGTTCAAAAACAATGGTGGTCGATGGGATAGGGTAGGATGTGGCGTCTTACATTTCGGAAATGCTATACATAATTCAAATGGTTATGACAGGCGAGACAGAGAAATGAGAAACCTAAGGAGCAGTGGTCCGATTGACATTGATATTAATAATATAATTATGTACAAAACGAACTTGTGCATTTGTAGTTTCAAGTTACGACTGTCTGAAAATTAATATTCAATAATTGTATTCAGCCTTGAACATAATGTTACACGAAAATAGAAATTTCGCCTATTCTAAAGCAATATTAGAGGTTTTAGTGATTCCATGCATTTATAAATGTAATTATATTATTATATTATATTCAAGTTAGTTAAGATGTGCTAGTGGATTTATTCCATTTATTATTGAATAATTTCATTAAATCAATGTTTTGATACATTTAACAACGCGGTGTGTGTGAATTCTGTATCTATTTCAGGTGCACAAGAGTACGGTGAAGCGGCTGCATACATTCAAGCTCAGTTTGAAGCCAAGAATAAGTCAACTACAAAGGAAATCTACTGCCACATGACATGTGCGACGGACACGACAAATATCCAGTTTGTCTTCGACGCTGTCACCGACGTGATTATAGCCAACAATTTGAGAGGATGTGGTCTCTACTAACGATACTGTCTATCGTACGTACTACACTACTACATAATGATAATGATAAATCTACCTACATACAATAAATGTATGTGTATATGTAATGTAATGTACTACTTACTTCTACTACTAGCCAACTACTACTCTTCGTAAAAAAGTTACTCTACTGAATTGTGTATGTATATGATGATGTAGTCAGTCAGCCAGAGTCTTCGTCAAATTCAACGATGTTGATGAGGAGGTCTGTGAAGAAGATACCTACTAAAACATAACAAAAAGTATAGTTAATAATAAGAAATGAAAAGTGTAATAGTTACATGACAGACAAAAAGAACATGATACAATCACCACCAACATCAACAACAGAGTGACCATTATCTACATAAACAAATACATGCAATATATAATAATCATACTATGCTGTCACACCAGATCACTTAAGAAGACGCTGTTTGTAAAAAAAACTAACTATGAAGAAGCTTTTGGCCGATGATGCTCTTTTACAATTTTTAATTTTTGCTCAGAAATTGTCTTGCCTTGTTTGTTGTTTAAACGTCGCCGCACACATGAATGAGATAGAGTTGGTTCGGGGAGCCTGACTACTTGATCGTACATTTTACGTGCATGTAACAATGTAACTTATTTTTAGCACAATTCACACTTAGGGACACCAAATTTCATTCTATGGAATCTGCTTGACTCTCTTGCTTGAAGCAGCAGCAGTGTGTGGTGTTAAAAAATAAAAAGATTTTTAATAATTCACCATACGCTCGAAGTAAAGCATTTACTAAAAGAGTGGACTACTATAGCATACATTTTTCAGACTAGTCTGGCTATTCACGCACATTTAAAAAAAATGAGTATGTGCTAACTTTTACGAACAAAAGTAGAAATAGGTATATACTATAGATAGGTAGTTGTGTACAGATTACAATGATATTTATTTCCGATTTTGAGCAAATTATCCGTAAGAGTAGCCAAACATCTTTACATTACATTATACAGAACATGAATATTATTATATATAATAATCAACCTCTCCACATGTGAATATAATAATAATGAGTCATTCATCTGATCTGTAGTAGAATGGTATCCGTATCTGTACTGGGTTACACTGTATACTGTACTATTTAGGAGAGGTTCCCGGGCCGGACTATAAAAATGCTTTGCTATAAAAAATATTATCTACATATAGAGAGAAAAAGAAGAGCAAAGTGAATGTTTTTTATTATCAACTACGATTTACAATACAATCCACGTGTATTAAATTATAGGATGAATGCTAATATTATATACTATTACTCTTGAGTCGAAGACATGCATGCATATGAAGAAACGTACAAGAAGAGTAGGAACAAGAGACGTATTACTCGTCTCTCACTTTTAGTGTTGTGTTGTGTCGAGTGTGATGTAGGTGTTTAGGTATTTGTCAAGACCCACATAGTTGTAAAGTCGAGCAGACGAATCTGGATTGATTTCAGATCGTCGTATAATAAATATTTGCATTCGTTGTCGTTCAGTTGTTGGATACAATAAAACCGTAGTAGTAGTATTACATGATAAAAGAAAGGAGAAAATTGATTTCTAAAAAAGATAAGTACTCTTCTGTGCTGCTTATATACGGAACACTCTACTCATGTTAGTAGTGCATGATGATTATTATGATTAAATGATATTATATGTACTAGTACTCTTATGGTGGAATTGAATAAGGAAGAAGGATAATTCATTATTCTCTGCTTCTTGTCGTCAGTCGGATGATTAATTGTGTTTTAGCAACATGGCATTATATTCGAAACGTGAAAAATGAAACTTACATTCATTGGGGTAAAAAAATCGATCTACAACACTAATACTTGATGAAATGGAACACGCTACACACACAGAAAGATTAATTACTCTACTAAAACAATGCGTTACAAATGAAACACACAAATACTACACTAAATACATACATACCTGCTTTCATGAACTTGATCAATGTTTATAACAATTAAATGTATAATTATTTATTATGATATTATTGAACTACAGTATGATAATACTAAATATTATATAACTACCAGTAGATGAATAATAGAAAAATGTTAAGAAAAAATTCCATCAGATTTTAAGAATTCCTTAAAAATAATCACGAAAAATGAAAACGAGAGCCAGCGGATCAATTTGAAAAAGCAGGGCCACGAATTGAAAATGGGAATTTTGGGGGAAATTAAATGTGACGAATTGACGAAGAATTTGTGATTGTATTGTGTGGTTGATATTCGTACTATAACCTTTACTGCAAATGAGCAAGCTGAATTTGAATAATTAGCTGACTTAATATTTACATGTAGAATAGTAGGTGAGAAAAGTTGATGAATTGTACTCTACTATAACTAAAAATACTATTACTGTACTTTTTAGCGTTGTAATAATGTGTGAAAGTGTGCTTGTATGTTTCATTCATTATTGACTGCTCCTCTTTTTATTAATTATTATTGAGTCTAAAAAATTGTTTTACCACCACAATAGGGCACAAATTAGTTTTATTTATTTATTATACATGTTTTTCTGTTTGTTGTACGCACACAAGAGAGCTAATGATTACAAATGCTCGACGGCAGAGAGTGACTGTGTTTCTTTTTACTTTCATACTTTTTTCAATGTAACTCTTTAACTGGACTTGCGTCCGTGCCTGCACCGGACTGTATACTGATTACTCTTATTTACATATTAATTATGGCCATGTATTATTTGTTTTCATTCAATTTACAGAAGAAAAGCTAACTATTTACCTAACTTTTGGGTTAGATAAGTATGTATTGCGTTCTCTCGTATACATTATACGTGAATACATACTATTTATTATATTTAAAAAATACAAAGTTGTTGCCACTGCTTTTCACAGTTCCATGAGTCATTTACCATTGCCAATGTATTGTTATGATTAGTATGATTATTGTTTTATTGTTCATATATGTGTGACATATATATTGACAAGTCAGAGCTAGATATTTTATTTTGATTCAAATTTTGATATAATTATTATTATTATAAATATGTATTACATTAGAACTACATTATATATAATAGTGTTATTATTATGTGGAAATGGCAGACACTTCATTGTCTGATATTAGTGTGCTGTTTCAGTTTGGGCGGATGCTGTGTAGTAGTAACTGTCATTGTTAAAAGGATGCTGCTGCAAATTTTCAGTATAATTAAATGCATTGTACACGATACGGAACAGAGTGTCGGTTGAAAAAATTGTACGTAATTTGTTAATGGGTGACAGTGTAGACGAGAGTGAAGGGAAAATGTTGTGTCATAATTAGACGGAGCTACGCGGCGGTGACGGCACAAGGGGAAGCAGAGTTCTTTTTTAATAAATGAAGTAGCATCGGTGACACATGGACACAAGCAAGGACAGAGTGGATTTCTACTGCTATCTGAATATATAACCACCCAAATGTAATTGTAATAACAAAGCACTACAACAATTTAAGTGAAACGCCATAAAACAAGCTTTGCTTAATTACACCGCGCGGTAGACATTGAAAGTGTTTGTGGCTTCTGTTATTATTGCACTGCTGATGAGATTTCGATGTAACCTGAGAACGCAATGACGGTTTTGTCATTCGACTTCCTTTTGAATGCTTAATGCTGTTGTAAATACAAACTGTAATCATAATAATATATTTAAAACAATTAATTATACAACTGTAACATATAATCAAATTATACGATAGGAGCCTTCAAAGGATACAAGTCATTTACTTACTATATAGTATAATACATGCGTATAGAGATGCAGTTTACAATTGATTCTATTATTATAACAACTGCTGCAAACAATGGTAGTTGTGTAATTTGTTTTATTTTTCGCGTGTGTGTGTTCATTATACGTGGTATTACCTTACTACCCGGCAGGAAAAAACTACGTACTAGTTATTTATGTTACATACAACGGTAATCGATAGTTGTGTGGGAAGCCATCAGTGATGATGGTGGCTGATGAATACTAATTGGTATTTGTTTCGTATATAAAAGGTAAATTGTATAAGGATAACGCTAACAAGATTCTGGTTGTTGAAATAATATTGTACTACTGTGTAATTTGTAATTGTGTTAGTATATTATATGTAAGAGAAGTAATTATAGTAGAAATACATACATAATAATATACTAACTAAGTAAATAGTGTCCGTTCTACAATATACACACTACATACATCATCTTGAGGTTTCAACAGATGAGCGACGTCGTTTGGCGCGCACTTTATCAGAACGGTACTATTGATGAATTATAAATGGTCAACAGAAAATTTCTTGGAGTCTCTTATACGTGTGTTGTACTAACCATACACACTAAAAGTTATTGATAACAATGTAAATCTAATATAATAATTGCTGCCATGCCACAAGATGTTTTCTCTGTCTTTGCTTCCGTGCCGTACACTTATTACATACATTTTAGTATTGTATAATAGTTATTCATAAAAAAGTACATTGTACGTTTAAGATGAAAATTAATGTATTATTGAAAATCAATATGAATGTTTGATGATTGTGAGTAAAAAAAGTAGCTTTTAGTAAGCTAACAATAAGAACTAATTTGATAGGGGGACTACTATACTGCGCCTGATTTTTATTGTATGCTCTGACTGTCTGATGCACAATTGAGATATGTATGTACGTAACGTATTCCTATCACAAATTAAATCGATGGTAAACATGATAATAATGATAATACTAGTTCCAACAACAGTAATTGCATACTTACATACATGGATAACTTTCTAAAAGTCGAAATAACGGTTTAATTATAATAATAGCGTCTTTAGGGTTATATTTAGGACTTAGGACCAAGGCTAAGAAGATGGGACATTTGAGATTCGAAAATGTTCCCTTCTATAGTATGTGAGGCTGTAGTTAAAAAGGCATCATCCCTCGAAATCGAAAATTCATGTCTACAATAATTGCCTTGCTTAATAGGACATTCCCATTTTCGTTTCAAAAGTCGCAACAACTTTGTTCTTTTATTGCACTCAGAGAATTAATGTCTTTAGCGAGAATCTACTGAAATTTTATGAAAAACAAATGCGGTGCATTTTCTTTTCTTACAATCCTTTTTAATGCCGAGAGAGACTTCTGTTTGGCCACTAGTTTTACCGGAGACTTAATCATAAATATATGGATACTCGTTCGTTTTACGATTTCGTCCCCGTTCAAATTGCTATCCAAGACTTCCTCTGAACGTATGTATAAACGATGTAATTTCTCGGAATGGAATTAAAAGAGAGAGAATCGCATTGAGAATGCTTAGCACGAAGCTGTAATAATAATAACACATATAAAGTATAGGTTTTAGTTACATCTGAAACATGAGATCGTTGTTAAGAAAGCGTACACACAAAGACGAGACGATTTGAGAGACTCAGACACACAGTGAAGCGCAAACATACATTCTGTAATCTTAAACACGCGGAGTCAGTATTTGCACCGTCATCGCAGTACCTGGAGAATAACTGTCATGTCGCGTCCTACTACTCGACTTCACCATATTTATAGTAGACTCGCTCGGTCGCCATCCGAAACCTCTTTTGCAAAATCCTACATTTTGCATCACATTCGATCTATTTCTGTGTACCATGTACCACACACACGTACAGCAAGTCAACTGTGCGCGAATATTCTTACACACGCACACAAACACACACAGTAAATGTCGCATACTACAGACAAAATAATGATAAGTGCATTCACATCAAATTATCTCTCTCAGAGAAATTTTCTACCTTTCATATTGTATGTACCACTTATTAAGAATGACTGCACACAGAACACACGTAGTTGCTGTAGGAAGGAAGTGGCTATATTGACGATAATAATTCGGTAGGACGATTTGCTGAATAGCTAGAGCCTGTAATTCTGTAGTAACCTAGTAATGTTAGAATCTAATCCCCCATATATCGAGTTCATTTACTTTTTTCCTTATTCTTCTGCGGGAAAAGGGAACGATTGCAGAGAAAGGTAATAAATTTGCTGATCTGAGAGCACAGAATGAATGTAAGCGAATATCCAATCCACCTGAAAAGAAAGTCGCCACATCCATTCAATTCACAATCTACTTACTATTGACTTCATTTACTAGTTATTAACCCTTTCTCTCTGTGGATTTCTGTATGGTCTAATAATGATGACATTAATTGCCAATCCTCCTCGTCTGATTATTCTCCTGTTCATAATACCTAATACTGCTACCTCACTTGTAAATAAAGAAAAGAGAGACACACACAGTTCAAACGTAATCCCCCAATGCAGGGTATATAAAATTCTGTCTGTCTCTCTACAATAATAAAGGATATACAATAGAAAAAATAATAAAAGATGAAATGAGCGATGATGAGACTCTGCTGCTAGATTCTTCTGCTGAGCAGAAGACGCAACAGTAAAAGTAGAACAATTTTAAACAGCTATTTTTGGAAATAGGAGGGACCAAAATCCTATAAAGGTTGACAACGTTGACGTTTCCAACAAGATTTACGAATTTTCCATGCGCCCACGTTTAAACATCGACTTTTCTCCTCTCTCTGTGTGTAATCAGTTTGAAGCTGGTAGGAAATAACTCCCAGGATGGATGTGACGACGACGAGACGAGTGGACGCGGGGGGAAGATAAAAGACAGTTGTTCTCCAAGGATTCAATAAATCAATTCGACCAGTTATACACTCCATTGCACAATGTCTCCTCTGGACACACCTACAAATAAATATTATTACAAAATATATGTACATACTGCCCCACAGCACAATCACCACCGGTTATTTAAACATTTCCAAAAAACTAGACTACAACTAAACTACACAACCACAAATTTGAATTCCACCAACAGTACCTAACTACATTCTTAGGATAGGATCTTTACAATATAATTATAATATATTCACGGCCTGCTGAAATATTTAATTCTCTTTATCCTCAAATTTTATACCGGCTTCTTCAAATAAATTGTATTAAGGAATGACTTTGCGAAGCACTTTAAAAGCAGAAAGTAATGTTTTGGAGTAGGGGATGAAAATAAATACATTTTCCGGGTAACTTTATTACTAATTTATGTATCTGTCTAATAAATTATTAGATAGATAAATTCTGAGTAATGCAGTTACTACACATATACTAAAATTCTCACTAAATTTTTGTTGTAAGCTCTAGCAATTTTTTTAAATTTAATAAAGTTATCTATGCAGGCGCGTAATTTGTTTAGCACTGGATAAATTGAAAATGCTTGAATGATGAATATTTAACTGATGCATATTAGATTGTGTGTGTGCAGTGTACAAAAACTTTAAGTGTGACAAACTGAAACGCGTTTGTAATCGAATTGGAAAATGAAGTTATTATACATATACATAGTTACGATCGAGTGTCTCAATCTTTATTCTATCACTTTAGTCTGCAGTGTCTCGGAGAATAAAGAAATCGTTATACAATAATTCGGTAACATTGTACGGAAACTCCGAAATGAAAATAACTTAGAAAATTCCTTCCGTTTTGTCTATCTTAATGCGAGTATAACAGTTCAAGCACACGTTTACAAATAATTGTGAATAAAATCAAGCTGCCATTTACAGATATTATTACTATTATTTAAATTTGTATATTATATTGCGGCTAAATTATAGTTGTGTCAGTGGTACTATATACAAGCGTAATATCTACGTTTGTTTCATTTAATAATGTGTATGCAAATAACGCGGTGTGTATTGTGTATTTAATAAATCTAAAATTATTGATAGCTAAATGAAAAATAACCTTACAATTAATTATATAGATACTCATGAATTTGCAAAAATGAACATTGGTATGATCATTGTTGATCAAATTCATTATACTGTATACTGTTGGGTCGGTCTGGCCACAATAAATATGTGTAAATAAATTAAGTATAAAATTTTCATATGTGCTCCCCCTCGTTTTCTTTTCTTACTCACATTTTACTGTTATTATCAAGGTAGGTCGACATGGAAACGCCGCCTTCGTTCGTCGGACGAAGGCGGCGTTTCCATGTCGACCTACCTTGGTTATTATTACTTAATAAATAGTATGTATACATACAACAAATTCACTTTACAAAAATTTAATTTAAATCTTAGAGCATAGAAATGGTTATTTGGGGTTTCCTTTAATTATGGCATAATTTATACGACCCATTGCACTTTTATCAATTGCCAGCGTTCTTCTATCTAATCAACTCATGGTGTGTGTGATTCATAATATTATACAGGATGTGTCTTCCTAGAACAGTCAAACTGACTTATGAACGATGAATTCATGATCATGTGATTTTGTGGGATGTTCGGAACAACTAATCAGATATTCACCAATTATGTAAAACCTTATGTAACCAAAATTTTAGACACATACTGCATTGAACAGTCAGTGGCGTAACCACTCTGTGGGGATGGGGACATGCGGACATAGTATCCTCACAATATTTTTCAACTTCTTATCCTGTCTATTATAACTCTGCACATTTCTTTTTTAACCTATCCCACCCATGTTAATTTCCCCCACCCAGTAGTGGTTACGGCCACTGGTTGAAGTGTGTATACATTCATAAGAGATCTAAGTTGATAATTTAACGTAGAAACTTCGTGTATTTGCATACAGACATTATGCAATCAGAATTTACTATCATTTCATTTTTGTTTCGAAGTGCGGGTACACGTCGTTTCATTAATGACAAATCCACTAATTATGGTGTTGCTGTCATTCTACATGTACACAAGGTATTACCTTTTTTCTAACCCTTCCTCAGACTTAAAGTCACATTCAAAAGAACTGACACCAGCGAATGCGAATTTGACCGTTTGATTGACACACTACATCGAACCGGACATGCATAAGATTGCATGTATTAAATTGGAATTCGCATATATTCGTGAATTCTGTATAATCTTGAGAAGCAGACTGTATTTTGAGAAGACCTCATTGGATGCAATGCGATAAATGTTACATCACATATACATAAAAGACGAAATGTTGTAACATTTAATGGGTTTCGCAAAATCACATTATCTTGGCACACTTAAGTTTGACATTCTTGAACTGCGATTACTCGCAAAGGCTTATTATCTGTGCTCACAGAACAAGTAATGTGCAATATTGCTCACAAGCATTTTTTTAAACCTTTCATTCGCTGGGAATTCTTTGTCGTACGAAATGAAGTTAATGTTAATCTAGTATTAACTGGTAGTTCCTCAAGCGGAAGCATGTGTATGTGAGTTCTGATTCGGTTTCAAATCGGAAATTGGCAATGCCCGCTGCTCTAAAACTCTTCTTATTCATTTTATATTATTAGGAAAGTCTTTCAGCACTTTCACAAAGAAATTCCTTTGTTCATATTTGACTTTTTGCCTACGAAGTAGGTAAAGTGAACTCCTACGCGCGCCATTACATGTTAACTTTTCATAAGATTCTCTCAGACTGCAATAATAATATTCATATGCAGTCTCTTGGTGACATCCAATTTTATAAGCTTAGCAGACGGTCAAAGACGTACAAAGACATGCACAGGGTGTATCGCTTATTTTGTCACATAACCACTAAAAAGCACCCTCAATCTGACAGTTCCACTTTTCTAATAACATATCCTATCCCTTTGGAAGCATAAATATTGTAGAGGCAAAGGTGGAACAGAACGTTTTTTAAACAGGGGAATATTTGAAGACGTAATAATAATAACTGAATTTGACTTTGAAAAAAAGCTTTTTTAAAGTCTGAGCTTTTCTGGTCATTTAAGTTCTGCTCTACCACAGACAGACTTTTCACCGGACAGCGTTCCCTTAGGTCCACCTATTTATTCAACGACAAGTGCCTGCCCAAAATGTTTATAAATACATATAAATCCATAAAACAAATTCGTATTTTTGTCAATTTTGTCATTTTAGTTTTATGTCAATTTGTCCATTTTGGACACTGTCTGTCCAAATATCTGAAATGCTGCCAGTGATCTCTGTCATATTGTAAACCGCTCTGACTCGTTTTGGCGCTCCGACTTTTTGCCCCCATGTTTCTCTTATCTGTATAGCAGATTTTTAACGGCAGGATATTGTCTGCAGGAGGATTATTTTTTACTAAGTATACATACATATAATAATGTTACATTATTGGTCTGTATAATCTCTCTTTGAAAAAGTGAGTTAGTTAAACGCACACAAGTTCGCCCTTTTAAAAAATTGTAGTTTTGGTCAATATTATTTATTAACCTAGTGATAAGACGAGAAATGTTGGATTCACTCTCAACGAACACCATGTGGTGACAGTGCAATACTGCGTCAAAATGTTATCCGCCCTGACATAACTTTCACTGACTCACCATTATCCATTCAAGTGCTACGGCCGGTCGGTCCTAATGCAATTTTCTGTAGCGAGTCAGAAACTGAAAGCATCTCTCAAAAAATATGTGCCCACGCACGCAGATATGTACGGTTTTAGTATTTTACTTTGATAGAATGTGGAATGGTCTTAAATAGCAGCCGCTGGGAGATGGCACAAGTCAAAGAGAGAAAGGCATCGGTAGCAATCGAACGCAGAAATGAAATTGCTGTGAGACGTCAATTTCCAAGGGCAGCAGGCACAATGCTGAAGACACTGAATGCAAGATTGTTAGTAGAGAGAAAACGACGAGAAAATGGAATGACGTAATCTACTAAATTGAAGTCCTAGTAGGAAAACCCATGAGACGACCAACTACAACCAATTGCGAAAGAGTCTGTATAAAAACAATAGAAGAAAGTAGTATTCCTGCTTTCACCCTGTTTCTCCGTTTACATTTCACTGACTCAGACATCTGTACGTGTAACTACAGGCATCTCAGTTCACGTAATAATGTCTTCATATTGTGGAAGCTGCCGCTTCGAACCGAATCTACATTCGTTGCGTTGCTATTTTTGCTTTGTCATCTGAATTAAAGATCCTTTTGATCAAGCCCCCGCACACAGAAACCGCTTACCAGTTAAATTGACATATTTTTATTGCCTACGCCTTTATTATTAGAATGCGAGCAACCACGAAAATATATTTCAGCTCTCTTGCTTTCATAAATTGTACTTTAGGATCTTATCTCATTTACATGCTAGCTGGCAGGATCGGATCCAGGGGACATTTAGCGGTTTGCTATCGTATCCGCGTTAAATCTCTCCGTTTAAGGGAGTTGAACACCTCCCCCCTCTTCCGAATCTGCATGCTATGTAGTATCAGGTTATTCAGAGAGCAACGTACTATAACAAAAGAACCTATGCACAAAAGAAAAACTTTCTCTATGCTTTCTCTTATTATTATGTATGTTCTACACGTAGGTTAATTAAAGCGACAATCGTTATGCAGTAGTTTTGTTACAACATACAATGTCCCTTCTCTGAGGTAATAAAATTGTCTCATTTCATTCTTTGTACTAGTAGTTTATTAGATTTTACGTCAAACCCACTTACAGTAATACAATGAAAGTTTTTATACGACCCGCTGTTGTTGTTCTTGTAGTAAGACAAGGCATGAGTGAGCATTTACATTTTTAAGTACACTTACAATTAGCAAGTTGGTTGGTAGTACTCTGGGAACACTCTGGGACAGCTGGATGAGTTTCTGTTCACCGTCGTCTTGAATTCACATAAAACATGTGAGTCACTGGCTTCTGCCATAAGTGCTACCTTCATTCTGAAAGTCCACATAAAGAGCAGGGCTTCGGTAAGTGCACAACGACTACACTACGGAGAAAGCAAACAGAGAAAGTTTTTTATTATTCTCACCCACGCTGCTGCAATACATTACATATTTAGTTGCTGTATACAATTTATATACATATAGCATACATCAGCAACATTGGTGTGCATTCAAGACCAAGACTACCACTGCGCAAATTTAGAGAGAAAAGTTGAATGCACTGTTCTGCAATGTTGCAAACTGCTGCAAAGAGAGAATGTGGGCAAATGCAGTGTAAAGTAATTTGGGCGGAACGCGTCCTCGGAACTTTATACATTTCTTTACTTAAAAGAGGGAAAAGTTATTTTAGTTACTCTGTTGAGTGGAATCTCGACTGTGAAGTTTTTAAGGTATCTAATTCGCCACAGTGTAAAAGCCGGTGGAAAGCGAAAGTATTTAATACCTGAGTATGGCGTGACGGTGGTGAAAGCATGATAAATATCTTTTATTGTGCGATAGCCCTGTGGGGATTATACATACATATATAAATAATAAAACCACGTAAAGGGGCAATTTAGTGACGCCTGTGCACACATTAATTTATGGGGAAATGTGTGGGCGTGATGTGATTTTTAATGATTGTTAGCCTTTCGCAGCCGTAATAAACGGTCGCACATAATACGACTTACCTATACTGGCAAATATGCTAATTGGACGAATATTGTTTGCAAAAAATTAATCAAAAGAGATTTAGCGAGTGGCTGACCTTAAGCCTTTTACGTCCCAGTGTTTATTACAGACATACATGAATGCTTTTTACCATTCAGGCGAACATAAATACTAGGAATGCTCAAAAAGTTAATGAAGTGTCAGTTTTGGTGATAAAGAAATGTTTACATTTATATTTTCAGTAGATGTCAAAAGTCACCTACAAAAAATTTCAAGAGCGAGTTTCAATAGAAAAGTCACGATATGCTTCATGTCACCCCCACAAAAATCTTCAGAAATTTCTCCCTTTGCACAGAGAATACAATAGTAAATGTGGACTTTGATATTATTTACTTTTTTATGTTGTGTTTGTATGTGTTTGCAAAAGTTCGTGTCTCTGCTGTAGATTTAATATTATAATATAATGATGCAACATTGTCGGTCATTTACTGGAAATCTGTCATGCTCAGCCAGCAACAGTCAAAGTCCACAAATTTGTGATTTGGCTTTTGACATGCTGTGTTGTGTGTGCATATGCAAACCCATACCTACACCAACTTGCTAATTAAGTGCGTAGCATGGCGCCCTACTACTACTACACTACAAATATCATGTGCAGATGCACCACTATTCAAAGGTTAGCACGCGCTATAGTTTACATACAAAATCGAACAAGTGAAGAAGACATGAGATCATTCGGCTGTAATCTCTTCATTTTGACAACTCTGCTGATAAAATTGTAAAAGTACTGTTCACAGATAAATTGAATAAAATCATAAAACTTTATATTGAGGAGATTAATTACAGCGGGAATCTGCATTAACTTCGTAGTATATCTTTTATGTAAGGTAGTCATCGTACTCGAAATTAAATACTAGACAGATAAGCAAGTTCTAACGTTCAACCTGTTGACAAATTATCATAAGATTGATCGATTACCTCATTCAGGTATCAAACACTCCAATCGAAGAGTCCTAAAACCATATAATACTTGAAAATTACCAGGCAGGTGGCTAAAGTGTTATTAAAAGGAATATATCATTTATTATCATATATATTAATCATGCGATCACTTGAGGTGGGAAGGGTTTGGACTTTAAGTCCGAATGATCACCAAGGGAGAGGTTAGTGGAAAAGTGACATGATCCACTTTGTACGTTTATGTCCGGGCTGAATTCGGGGTTATATAATAGAAACCAGCAAATAGATGTGCTCCTGAAATGTGGAAAGCATCGTACGACATAAGTCTGTATTGATGGAGATATGTGTGATTCAGAAAACATGAATGGATTTACAATCGGATCCAAAGTTCGGCTAGTATTTGTTGGGTGCACTGCTTTTGAATGAATAATGTGCATTTAATTCGTAATTAGCAGATTAGAAGTAGCACACTTGAAAAATCGTACCTAATGAAACTAAAGACTTGATGATTATCACAGTGCAAATAGTGGCTGTGGGTGCCAGCGTATACAATGGCAATGACTGTGTGCAGACGGTAAAAGCGTAGGAAAACCTCTTCTCTATTATTTTAAAACCTTTTTCAGAGCTAATCCATGTAATCTAAAAATTGGGTAATTCATTCCTCATCGATGACGAATTTTGGAACACATCCTGGTAATTGAATCTCAGAATGTGTTTTGAAAACAAACCATTAACTCTCGTGGTATCTATGAAGCAACCGCTTATAAATAACAGCATTTTTCCAACAATGGCTACATTGAATACACCTAATTCA
>JABASC010001669.1:0-21744 GCA_019776185.1 Plutomurus gul | reverse complement strand
ATAGTCCTCTAGTAATCGACAAAGACTAAACTCTGTAAGAATGAGTACATATATATTTGCTAATCTTAACTGAACAACATTACCTTTATCATTTGTACACTCTTCTTCCATCGAGTTCGTCTGTTTGAATACACTTTGTGAGCACCAGCGAATGAAACTGCATCATAAACTTTGTGGTAGGCTTGGGTTCCTTCATGTTCTACTTTAACTCCATCATGCTGGTTGGCCTCCGTATTCATCATCAGTGTGTTTTGCTTTAGGACAAGTCTTGCTTGTTCTTGTCAAGCGAATTCAAATCAAGATTTAGATAAACGTCAATCCAATCTCCTAATGCATAATGTATCTTAGTTGCTATTTGGTTTTCCTTTTCCTTTTTTTTCCTTTATAGTTAATGCAATGCTTAGGACACATGTACATAGCCATACAGCACTCAGCACCAACAATTTACACTGTCTCGCGTATTTGTCTCCACGCTGGTTGTTGTGAATTCATTGCACTCGTCACATCAGTGTTTCACTTCACACGTCACGTCATGAGCCACGAAGCCCAACGACACACACGACACCCACAATGTACATACAGGAAAGTGAATTCGTTGGAGCGTCGTCTTTTTCACTCATTCCCACAGTTGGCACTGTAACAAGAAAACAAATTATTAAGAAATATAATTTCTTTCTGATTAGAAAAGCAGAAACTGGGATTTATTAGTGAGAGCACAGAATCGAATTTCGAAATGTTGTCAGAGTGCTGGTGTAAATGTTGACACGACTCGATACTTCATTTTTATCTTATAACTAATTTGCTTGTCAGTTGCATGTTGCACCATGAAAGATACCTCCTAGTCAGACTGCTAACCACTTCCATGCCTATATTTGGAAAACGTAATGCAGTTCGACCAGGTCCTTTTTCTATTTACTTAAAGGAATTTCCTATTCCTTCACCATTGAAACTGCACGTAGGTATTTTTTGTTGTGAGACCGTCCGCAGCTACATCATTGTACATGCGGAACTCTGAACAATAGAAAAGATACGATCCAGAAGAATCCCCTTTGAATTGTCGCAATAGATTTATATCCAGGTGTGTACGTGTAAATAATAGTATCAATATTACCTTTTGCTCGCTCAGGTATTACGAAACGAAAAATTGTGTCCTTTTCAAAATGGAAAATTCTGACTCGTAATTTTCGAAAAGCATGAAGACAAACCTACGGTAGTTTCTGTTAGTAACTCCTCGCGTAAACTGAAAAGCAAAAGCAAATGCATTTCTACATATATGTTGACTGTTTGTTCGTATGCAAGTTTATGATCGTCAGAATAGGTTTTAAACATGAATTTTATAGGCTAATAAAAATTGCCCCTTGCAAACTTACATCTCAGTCAGTCAGCCTAAGCGGTAAGTGGAGAAATGCAGTGCACACGGAGAGACAAAACCGTGTAGACAGCAAAAGAGAGACAGAGAGGAGCGTAAAAGGACAAGTTTCCACGCAGAGTTGTAGATGTCCTGTCGTGCTTGATTGTTTTGAGTTTTGCAAGTTGCAAAGTGAGCTATTAAGATAATTGGATATTGAAGAGTAGTACGTATAGTTGTAATACGATGTAGCAGTGCAGTTTAATGTAGTGTAATGTGGTTAATGACTGTAATGTAAGTAAATGCTACATGGCATACTATAGATATTACGCGTGTTATGCTGTATACTGTGCGTTGCAATGGGCTTAGAGGTATTTAGCTCACAGTTACGCGGTTACTAGCGTGTGGTCATACAAATACTACATAAAATTACATAAGTACATACGCTGTGTGTATGTACTTGTCCTAACTATTTACTACTGGCACTACCAGTAGGTACACTATGTAATGTAGTATGTATGGAGAATATATGGCGCAATAAAATATAAAGGGGAGTACGAGCATGTAACAGTAATGAGCTTGTGGTTGCTTCGATTTTCGTTTCATTTGTCCAGTAGTAAGAAATATGATGCCCTGCTGGTTTAGTTTCCTTTGATTTTCCTTGGCTCATCAGTACTCGTTCGAGAAGTCGTAAGAATACAAATACGTGATAGTGATGATAGAAATGTAATAGTAATAAGGGTTTATCTACGTCTGCTCTCCTCATGTAAAAAACTCTATATGAATATGAATTGAAATTGTAGTCGTATGGTAATGTTATACTTGTGGTGAATGGGATTGCATTTCATATCACATAAAGTATAGTGCAAGTGCTATCGTCTGGCCCTGTACACACACACACACACAACATGTATACATATGAGATACATACAAATCGTCTGTCAGTCTAACGAAAGGGAATCTCATATTTTACACATTTTATATTGTAAACAAACCATAAATATCTTATTTTATTGTCCAGCTTTTGATGGTTAATAAACTTTTATGGCCATTTAATGAGATTTTATCTGTTTGATGTGATCGGAAAATCTACTGTAGTTATTTGTATCACTTTTCACTCCTTGTTATGTTCTTGTGTGGTTTATGAACTTTTTACGGCTTACAATTAGACTGCTGTGGGGCAATCCTCCAATAAAAGCGTGTCCTTTTTTTTTTATTCTTTTACAACCGCAAGTGCGCGGGGCCAACAGGGCAATAGAAAGACGGCATTGCTCGAGTACAATTGTAAAAGCATTTATTTTATTTCTGCTTTCCTGCAAATTTTTTCGTGCATCAGTAAATGAGTTTTATGCTATGCATTTTAATGTTGTTAATAACAACTTCTGTTGCACAACGTAATTTTATATTCTTGTATAGATTTCTGTAGGATCTTCTAGGGCGCTGATAACCTTTAGAGAAGTGAAATGTCATGCACAGATGCTGGTGCAAGAGCAATAAGGTATGGAGAATCAATAGTCTCCAACAGGGGAAATATCAATGCTCAGGCTACTACATTCCCAAGGGTTGAAAAGCCTCGTCGTCTGTGCCAGTGAAGTCAACAACATTCGATTACTTTCATACAGTATTCAGTATGATGGTCTGTTGGTTCGGTGAGCTAATATGTAAACTTGTCTGCATAATTCAACGTGGATTCTGTTCATAATGATTTATTTATGAATCCCAGCACAAACTTCAAATTGTTTCTTATTCTGAAACGACTTATTGTTAGTAGCAAGTCTGATACGAGCTGAGCATAGGGTTAAATAATGAGAGGACAAAGGTGCTGTTTATGTGGGTAATGTTGAAACACTGTGAGTATTCTCCATTCAAAGAGCACATAGAGAAGTGCAATGGAGTACGTATTTAGTTTCAAAGTTTGTTTGTAGTCTTGTAGTGTTGCGTTGAATAATTAAACTGGTAACTAGTACCAATATTATTAGGAAGTCGTGTACTGCTAGTGTTTTATACGTGAAAGCACAAACATGCAATATACGATCGGATGTTATGGCCAGGCTGACTAGCTGACTAGTAAACTATTTACGTAGAGCTGGCAGTAAGCAAGCGAACAAGGACTTTAGATTATAATTGAGTGACTGTGGATGGCAGCAGTTCATTTAGCCCTTGCATGCATCTAGCAACTGTGTGTATGCATAATTAATTTGTGTTACAAACATAGAGGTGATTTGACGAAACGAGAAATTGCTTATAATGTGTAATAGTTTCGTACCTTTTTCTTAATTATATGTACACACAACGTTACACTACTGCGCCTATTCAGATTCCCTAACTACTACATTCAAAATTGATATTTCAAATTCTCAAACTCACTGGTAATAAGTTATCTACCCATGTGTATTTCTGTACCGTCATGTAGGTGGGAACATTTACCAGTAGAATCATATATACATACATACTAACGCAATTAAAGTTGTTACTTGTACGCTTGCACTGTATGACGCACGAATTAGGATACCCAACAAGTAGACTATTCCAATCCAAAATCCTGTAGATAATTAAAATGTCAATAAGCTGAAAGTACAATCTTTTGTATTCTCTTTTGTAAATAGTAATTTATTTTATTTATTTAATATCCAACTTTCTAGGCACAATTTTTTCGGTCGCCTATAAGAAAAGTTGTTACAAAATTGAAACAACTTGTACGTCGCGTGGATATTACCTAAATTACACTTTATCAAATAATACAGGTATTGTGCAGATAAGATTGATGCGGAAGGAAATGCTTTAACAATATACAGATGTTGTGCGTAGATACGCTGTTGCATAATATTTAGAGTAGTGTACATGTGCAAAATGTGCAAAATGTTCCACAAAGTATACATTTTTATAAATTTTCAAGCTTTAATAATAGAATTTTCCCCTTTATACCCTTTTAACCAGATTTAAAATAAATTCTACTGCAGCATTTTAACACACACGAATGAGTCGGAAAGTTTGGACCACTCCGTGCGTAATATTGGACAAATAAAGTCTGTTGTTCATATTTTGGTTCGCGTTGTAACACTCATAGTTATATTGGACTGCGGACGTGCGGACCAGTAGGCAACTCGCAGTCATCCCCCTGCCTATATGCATTAGGAATAGATAAATGTGCATTTTTGTAGTGACTTAGGTACATGCACAGCGCAATTGTGAGTGTATCTACAAAGGTATGCACATAGCATTACATACATACGTAATAATGGGAGCGAACGTTACCTTTGCTAATGGCTCTCATCACATCTAACAATAAGAGCAATAGCAAGTAAGCTTGGCTCGCGTGAGAAAAAGTCATTTTGTTGTAGAAAAATTAGTATTCGGTTCGACAGGGAAAAATTTCCATTCCGATTTCAAATGGCGTGGTTGGCTTGGCTTTTAATGATTCTTTTTGAGGGAGAGGCTCGTTTTTCTTCACTATCCCTATCTATATACTTTTTTACTCGAGTGTTTTTGTTTGTAGTGGGCAAATTGCATGATATGGCTTTTCTTGTAGGTGTTTGTGTTGCGTCCAACTAACGTTTCAGGGCGCATGCATACCTGACTCTAAACAATTTCCATGTGTGACTTGTACTTATAAAGGATTCAGATCACAATTCAACTGAAAAATTCATGAGATTCTAATAAGCCAATAAAACTACGCAAAATCCTTTGCGACACGATTGCTAACGTCGATGCACCTGACAGAATATCAATTACGGAAACACTGCTTTTGTATATTTCACTGTTCTGTTCCATGCAATATTTCTGCTATTTTTGAATACTTTATTCCGTGGGTCGCCTGTATCACAGGCTTTAACAACTAATTTGTCATGTGTACGAACTTCATATACTGCATACTGCATCAAGTAATTATATGAGCAACAAAAGTACTTGATGTTTTAGCCTAATATTTAGTATACTACATTTTCGCTTAAACTAATATCTGAATATAAGTGTAGCCAGCGCTTTATACGTATTTCTGTTGAAAGTATACTAATGGTGATACACATACATAAATTACACACACTCAACTCTTGAATTTATATAGAGACAAACAACAATGTAAACTAAACGTGCATACGGGCATACATTGAAGCAGCTAAGCAATTATATTTGTACTACTGAATAGGTAATACTGTAACTAGTAACTAAGACAAGGCAGATTTTTCACATGAAAGTTTTTTCAACCAGTAATAAGGGAGTCTGTAGGTAGTTGCATGTAATAATTAAAATCAGACAAGAATTTATCTTCCGGATCACCAATGCAGAGCACAAAAGTATCAACACACAAAGACGAAACTGGAAAGTTGACTTGGTCTCACAGAGGCAATACAACTTCTGTGTACTAAAGGGATGCAAGCAATATTTAATAAATGAGTACAAGACTCTGGTGTGAGAGTATAGACATGGAAAGTGGAAGTGGGAGACTAGATCAGACAACGCCAAATAGACTTTGTGAAAATTCTCTACTCTGACTATGGTTTTGACTTCCAAACTGTTACCAGTTAGTAACACGTAGTGCTCGCTGTGGCTCACTACGAAATTGTATTCAAGAAGGAGGAATTAGGAATGTGAATAGAATGCAATACAATGGACTGTGCAAAGGGTAAGTTTGTAGGAATAAATCTTCTAGGTTGATTCGTATTTATGTATTCAAGCCTGATTGCTTTTGTTTAGTACTTGAAAGTCAAGCTGGATAAGTTGAGTCATGTCCAGAGCCGACTTGACTGGAGACCAGACCAGCCAGTGCAAAGAAAAGATGATTTGTTGTTGCAAGATGATCTGCCTATATTTCACGTAGTTTAGGAGGAAGAAATTAAACAATACTGAAAGACTCGACCAGTTCACTTGCTCCAAGTTGGACATTTAACAGCACAGTAACCGTGAGCACCATATATTCCATGCAAGAACACTATATGCACTATACATGGTACTATAACATCACTTACATAGGTATGGCATCCCATTGAATTGAATAACTTAACAATACAAATACATACACACATACCAGTATCTAGTTAGCTAAACATAAGCTCACGTCTTTAATATTCTCCACATAAAATATAAGTATAAAGCTACATAGGCATTTGCACTACAAAGGGATGCTGCGTAGAATCCGAATCAACGATGAGGATCTTTGCAGTTTAGTTGACTTAACTATATTAGAATGCAAGACAAAGCGTGATCACATTTTAGGCGTAGTATACTGACTTTGTGCCTTGTGCAGTACACACACTTGCTTATTCATACATTACACATACATTATGCTGCTCTCTCGCTTATACCCCTGCTTATATTATACTAACACTATAGGAGTAGTAGTCATTCCTTCCTTGAGTTGACTTGCCTTTAGAAATATGATGGCAGCGCTTGATTTATCTGAGTAATTATGCCACTTGAGCCTTACTTACTTTGCTCATGTATAAAACTCGCTTGTGTTTTGTGTATGCAATAGTATTCACACTAGAAGGTCCTAGCCTGTACTAAAGTATTCTGCTCCCTAATAATATTCACGCACACAAGGCATAGCACAAATACAATACAGCTCTGAAAAAGCATTGGTGGTGGTGCAGCCAGTTTTGTGCAGTAACACAGTACTGGTTTTACATAGTAAATAACTTGGGACAAGATAAAGCATTCTTAAAGAGAAGACAAGACTGAAAATCAAAGCAAAGCAAAAGTAAAATAGAGGAGTATAGGAACGGGCAACATTTTCGACTGAAACTTGGCTGGAATTGAAAAACGAGTTCTGCATAAGTTATTGGGAAAACAATGCGTTGAGTTATTGGGCGTTTGGCATTCGGCTATTTTTTGTCAGACAATCCAAACTGCCTTAGCTCCTAGCTACGTGATTTCAATCTAATCTTATCTAATCCAGAGTTCCTCTCTGTGTCCCATTAGACTCCCTTACCATAGTAGGCAATAGGGATTACACTGGCTGTCTGCTCTCCGAAAATTGCTTCAATATTAAATCGCACATTCCATAGGATCTCTTGAATTAGATTCATCGTCTTAATAAATGCATAAACAAATGTGTATCAAAATGCATTCATTTATGTATAGCTAATCCTCTGCAATGTATTTTCTCGATCTATTAATAGGTATTACGATATATTTACTTGTGCATTTCTGAAAAAAATTCACATGCCTACTAGTTCATTCACAATAAAATGGACAACTAAATCTTACACTTTTATTCTATCAAGTATGCACTGCAATGAATTACGTACTATATTAAAAACGAAGAAATTGCAAAGTACGTGTGCTTATATTTATAGTGATGGCTGTAAGGTTACGCTTTCCTTCTATTGTGCGTATTCCCATCCGTGCCAATCCTAGTTGCGTACATATCAGTATACATGTATCCAAAAAGTACCTAATGTACAGTACCATAATGTAAGAAGCGTTTTTGTGCTCTACACTAGGAGCACAATGAATTGAACACTACACTGTGTATTCATATATCGTGAGAGCTTATTATCCTCAGGTTATGGCCCTGTGTTTGAACTATTTTCCTTTCTACGTGTTTTCTATTTGGAGATCTTCCTGGTTAGGAAATGCTGTGGTGGTAACATGTTTACTGCTCTGTAGGCTCAAGTATGGAATAAAGGGTGGCTTCACTTCAACAAACGAGTCACTGGGATAGGATATAAACACGAGCAAGGGAAGGGCGACAAACTACAAGAAAGAATACGTATATGGCTATATATGGTGTAGGTACAAATGCATAATACATATAGGACTTTAGTGTTGTACTTATAACGAAATAAAGGGCCTGGTCTATTATAGGAAAGCGTCATGGTGCCATTTTGTGTTTCATCAAGATCAATTCTTTGCAACGGGATGGTCGTTTTCTCCATTTATTTCTAGTGAATTCCATCTTTAATGGGGATTCTATTGGGCCTTGTTTTTTACACTTGAAGAGCACCAAGTCAAGTCACTTACAACGACGACAACACAACTAACAATAAGGTATGTCAATTCAAAAGAGTTTTTATTCTGCATGTGCACACAGATGTACTCACAAGCTTTTTTCAAGTCTTTTCTCCAAGTACGTACGTATTACACTACAATGTGTATCTGTATAATCAACCCAAGTTGGATAGGTAATAATACCTATACTTATAATCAGACTGTATCTTGGTAAACGTAGTTTAGTGACTCTGACTCACAGTCAAATTGTACAAATATCAATAAGGACATAAAACTGAATACGAATGCGGTGTGTGTACCACTTAAAAGGATGGTGCACCAAATGAGCAAGGTAAAACTATTAGAGAGAATTTTGACATCTTGTTGAGAGTGGATATGTTTAGGTGGACATAAATTGTATTAGCCTGGACTGCAAATATATTTGCTGACAAATTGAAATAAAGTCGTAGGAAGGAGGAAGTTCAAGTGGGTTTAGTGTTCGTGGGACAACACTAAGCCATGACATAATTTAGTAATACGAAGGAGACTCAATCCAAAACCGATTACATTCCATTAGACTAGTCTGGGAGGTTAGCTTTGTTTGGCCAGTGAAAGTGTAGGACGACGAGGACTTCCTATGTGCATGTAATTTGTTGCTTTTCCAAGTGCATCCATTACCATTCCATCCCCTCAAAGAAAAGTCAATAAAAAACAAGTTCACTTATAAAAGTAATAATCATACTCATAGTAGTTGTCGTAGTAGTAGTAATAATAATAATGAGTGTCGCAGTCTCCATAAATTATTGTCGCCACCATTCGTTCCAGCATCTAGCACCAATACTCAAGTCCTCCGGAAGCACAGAGCTAAAGACTTTGTAGATAGTTTTTAAATTTGAGATTGAATTTTAAATTCAGAATCATTTTGAACTTTATTTATACAGATAGTCGACACAAACTCATATAGGTATAGTTATATACCAGTAGATAGAATATTGCAAAAAGTACAAAAATTTCCTTGTAATTGTTAGGTACGTATCATGTGTATTCCTAGATTTTCGTGGGGGTACATTCAATCTGCATTGAGTTAAAAACAACATATAATTAATTTCACAAATATAAAAGTTTGCAGTGTTGAATTATTCGTTATAAAATTCAATAATATCTTAATATAGTCACTTTTGCAAGATCCTTAGCCTTTAAATGAACAGTTTCATTTAAATTATCATTAGAATAAGTACAATAACATAAATAGCAGATTTTTACACAAGTATGAAACAGTGGAATAAAAGCGTATTTTAATCTATTGTATTTTTAATGCAAAATATGCAATAGATATTAGAATAATTTCTCCGGTGAGAAGTGTGTCCTCAATCAGTTTCTCTAAAACAAACTGGAATGTACATACATGCATATTGAGTTTAAATGGGTCCACACGAGTCCCACCAATATTCTCTAATTTTTCTAGAATGCAAAGGTTTAAAACAGCAGTCTTCAGAAACTTCTTCAAAGTTCACGAGAGTGAGTCCGCATTGCAACGCACGCAGACGAAAAACTTTTGGAAATATATTGTGATAGAAGTGCTGAGGAAAAGACCAACGACGAGAAGCTAGAAGTCAGCCATTTCTCACAAGTCAGCTAATAGATGTTATAAAACAGTCTTGCCGTTGTCTGATGAAAGAATGGGAATTTCTCGGGAATTTCCACGGAAAGTTTGCAAAATATATCCGTTGGAACACGGAGTTCTACACTGATGTCACATATACATACATATATAGTATTGTTCTACAATACCTCCGACGAATATTTCAAGACTCGCTTAGTTATGGCATGTCCGCCTGGCAATGCGTACGTACGATGAAGTAATCGGCAGTAGAGAATCGTCTCAGAATAAACTACAAGCTTACATGCACGGAGACTTAATGCAGAAATGCAGTTTTAGCTATTTTAATTACTTTGCATTGTAGTTGAATGTCCAGCATGGTATTATAATTAAAAAAATATTTTTGCATATAGGTTATATGATAAAGGAATCCTTTTTTGTGGAAAAATAGTAAATTGTTTATGAAGACTGAATGGTGGATAATAGAATTTAGGTTTTCTATAGTGGATTGTCGCATACAACATAATGGTAGATATAATAACCCTTTCTGCAGTGCAGACTTTTTGAAGGAATCGGGGATTTCAGTTGAGAAATACATAACATGGAGAAGGTTGTTTTTGCTCAAGTTAAAGTTGAGTCGAGTTTTATCCTAAGCAGCAGAAGTTTTCTTAAGTATATAAGCTAACTTTAGTTTATATCTATATAGGTATTGTAGAAGTTTGAGTAGAACAAGTAGACGGCTCAAAATAAATGGTTTTTCCTCTCCTTAGCTCTTTCTATTGCTTTTTTGCTTTCGTTTGGTCTGCTCTCTGTAAGCTCGCCTTGCCTGTCTTTGACAGTACTACTGTACTCTGGGGCTGGCTTAGAGAATGCCTTTGGCTTTGGCTCGTGAGGAAATCTGAAGCAGAACGAGCAGAAAGAAAACTGATGGGTTGCGCATTGCATTGCATAAATAAGTCAATGGGTTTCAACTGTAAGCTCGAGTTGGCTTCCTTGCCGAAAACTTAGTTGCTTTTCCAGTCCAGCTAGCCAAGTCATAATGGAACACGTACATACATACAGAGACATCCTGGGTACATATATATACATACACACAGAGAGAGTAGACTACACTTGTCGTCGTTCATACTCAAGAACAAACTTGGAACAAATTTAGTTGCGCTGAGCATACTACATACATACAACCACACTGCACCACCACCACCATACAGAATGTATATACTGGAAAGAGATACGACGTTACCGTGCCGTGATACTTCTTGGCCCTCTGCTTCCTTTGCTCTTAACTTTGGGATGGGCCAGCAGGATCTAGCGAACCAACTTAAGCCAAAGCAGTCAAGTCGACTAACAGCAGTCGACCCAACTCACAGTGTACACACCGTCTTTTTGCATTACTCGTTCGTAGATCGGAGAGTTTTTGCTCTACGGGATTTTCTTGCTTCACTTTAGTTGGCTTACGCGAACTGATTCTTTCCAACTGTCGTGAGAATGGAACTAATGGCTGACTCGAATTGACTTGTGTTGACTACATTCATTTCAAGTATATAGCTGTGGCCCATGTACTGAATGATAGAGTACGCTGCGAACTTTTATAATGGCATTCATAGTAGGTGTAGCTACGTGATTTAACTATTTTCACTGCCTATGACATAGATACAAGTAAGTAGAAATGAGAATCACTCACTCGGTGAAATCCTATTTCCCTGAAGTAACAACAGTGAAAACAGATTGAGTAAAAATGTGATGATTTAAAAATACATTCGACTACATTTATTTCCCAATATGCATGTGGTAATTCTTTCAAGCAATTTTGGCCCCTCTATATCGCTCTCTCTGGCTCTATCTGTCTCCCTTGGCTGGCTTAGCTGTTGCAGTCGTTCCTTCTAATTTATTTTATTTTTTAACCAACAAACTCTGTTATTTATTTACGCATGATATGGAAGACTCGGAGAGACAGACACTAAGTTCATTGCCGTACAAACATGTAACTACCGTACACGTTATAGAGGCACGCTGTGCTATAAGCTTGCGATAAATATCGTGTAGCACCTACGTGCTAAGAAATACATTTATACTTTATATTTATACACCATCACCTTCCTTTCACACGTACAAACACGCTTCTCTTCCCTTCCATTCAAGAAACGAACCAAAATGCATAAAACTCAGGACTTACATACATAAAGTACTTGGTACACTCGTCATACATAATGTATACGTACAGAATTACTTACACATAAATAGAAATAAATATTGAAGCGCCAGTATAACCTTCCCACTTCACATCGTATCGAATTCACATTTCGCAATTACATCGTTTTTTCCATACCCAAGAACACATAAATTCTGAACTTTTCCTGACTTCACGCTCACATGTTATTTCCCATGCCTGCTGACTATCCCGTCCTGACTCACTGCACCAGAACTACTACTTGCTGATTTGCGACTATTGATGCTTCAAAATTGGCTTGTGAATTGCTTATTGCTCTCCTTATATTTTTAATACTAGGTTTGCATGATCAGACGACACGGTTATGATTTAATACAAACCTATTGCATAAATAGAATCTTCTTTTGGCAGGGAAAAAATTCTGTCACTATTATGGAAAGGCTTGCTAAATGAATTTCTCAGATAAATTTGTGCAAAGAGGACTTGTGTACAGCAAGATAGACTCTTAGTATGTACTACACACAGTAATGCTCTATTTCTACGTAATATATTTGACAGTACGATATAACCACCCTGAAATTAATGTCTGCATGAGAGAACCAATAGCATTTATACGCATGGCCCACTAGGCAGTAGTTGCCGAAGAATCCATCCTCTTGACCAGAAATTTTACACACAGACAATAAAGTACACTTAAAGGCAATAAAATAATAAAAGACGAACTCTTCCCTTTGATTGGTATTATGAGTAATAATACAATTGAAAAGAATCATTGTCTTCTTAAAGCCATGTTCTGTCTGTGCTCTCTCCTTTGCTTTATACACTAGCGCATTGTACGGGCAGTCTTGAAAGCATTGCATGACTATGACTGATTGCAAGAAATGGAATAAAGTATTTTAGTGTGGGGCGTTGTTAACGTCAACTTGTGAATAGTTGTGATGCAATGCGCTTCTTATACACAGTGTCAGTTGACTTGACTTGCTCTAACTTGAATGACTGGCAATGACTGACTCGTTTCGCTTCACTTGTATGTACTGTGCACACACAGTTCCTATACTAATAATAATAATAGATAAATATATAGGTAGACAGAGTTGCTTCCTTTTGTGTGAGTACCCAACTGGTGGTGGCAAACAAAAAGAAGGATCACATAAGAACACTTTTCAACCAATATAATAAAACTATCGTTTTCTTACACATCAAGCCACCAAAGGACCGCGCCGATTTTGTCGCAACTCCAACAAAGTTCCTACTAATGTCTAAAGAAGGTTGGAGCCTTTGATTTCACTTTTACTTTTTAACCCTCTGCGTCAGTGGACTGACGGATTTCTTTAACGATAGATTAGCGTGACAGTTTTATATTTAGCCTTTTCAATTCTGTTTATTGCCCTATTTCATCCTTTCCATTGTTTTTACACCCTCTCTTAGGAACTCTTGCTTTCTGGAAAAGAAAGCTCTGGAATATCCCAGATTCTAACTCTCTTTAAATAGTAAACACCCCAAAAATCCTTGGTACTCTGCCACACAAAATAATTGCATTATATTTTCGGTGGTTTTAGAAAATTGAATTAAATAAATGCTGACAAGTGGTGTTTGTTAGCAGGATTTTTATTGTTGTTAGATAAGTAGCCTTTAACATCTGGGAGATTTATAAAATCCAAAATATTCTATTAAAGAGAGTCTTCCGCCGCGTGATAGCGTTGTCTACACGCACTTTGGATTAGGAGGTTGATTTTAGTGCATTTTAAACGTCCTTCGTGAAACGTTCGTCGTAAAACGTCGAATCCAGCCCAATTAGTGCTCTCGAGACTTTTACGCACTTTTAATACTCTCATAAAAGTCACTACACGAAATCATCACAGCACATAACTACAACATGGGCAATCACATGAAGCGCCAGAATGCAATGACAAACTCCTTTCCTCACCAGACAATCTACAGTTCAGATTCAATTCGGTCTCTGTGCCTGCTAGTAGTGTGTGAATGTGAATACATAGTACAGAAGAGTGGTTGATGTGACTTCAACACACATTTATACATAAGGTACACATACATACATATTCGTACTAAAGGAGAGTGTAAAAGGAGCCCGAAATCCCGAGTTAAGTTTTTATGGGAAAATGATGGTTTGTTTAGTACACAGTAAAGTGTAAAAGTGCACTTAAACAACAACGTATGCATGTGCGGGACTCTTTGCCTTATATTCTCCATTACATTACATGGCGCATGCAGCACAGAGCAGAAGGCAACGAACGAGACCATGGAAGTCACTCAAATTGATTTAAGTATGGAGTAGGGCGCATTGCTGTGTCATATGCTGCAGCAGCATGCCCATCCACTGTACTATTCCGTACAGAGCATAGGACAGTAGCCAGAGCCAACCAGAGAGATCGGACCAGGTTATGTCATCTCTTATGGGAAAGTTATGTGTCAACTGAAGAGGCTCTTGGCATGGCTCCTGTACTTTTGTCTGATCTTTACTATCTCCTCTAGATGTTATTAACCGAATGGAATGAGACAAAAAGGCAAAGACAAGACACATTTCCACTCCTCTCCTTATACTCTCGACTATATAAGCTCACTATTTAGTAGTTCCCATCTGAAAGCAACTACGTACTCTCAAGTCACAGTCACACAAGTAAAGTTAGACAGTTAAGCATTACTTGCTTAGGTGCACTACTAGGAGCACGAGCACAGCAGCTCTTTTGCTAGAATAGAGGACGACAACAGTAAGTAGAGTGAGTAGGGCTGTTGAAGGCAAAACTGTTGGGTTATGTTGAATTAGGAGCGTCGACTTTGACTTTGACTTGAGAGGACGATGCAATGTTTATAGCCCATTGGGCTAAGGCATAAATGCAACTCGGGTGTTTTTACTTTCTTTTAAAACGTGATAAAATCGCCGTTTGAGGAGCTATTAACAATAATTTTTATGACTATTGGTCCATCAAGGGTCTCGCTCAGGAGTGATTTGACAAGCAAATTGTCGATCAAATGACAACACACAGCACACTATAACATATACATAGGCTACATAAGCAGTTAGTACATACCTTGACTTTATTTTACTAACTCTCGGCTCTCTCTGTGTCTCTGTGTGTACGCATATACGCTTTATAGTACTAGCAACACCTTGCTATGTATGTAATAGTGCATTAAATAGCACCAACATCCGTCAACACTACCAGTGCTCATTGTGAGTGAGTGCCAGTCAGTCCTTCATACTTATGGGCCGACTCGAGTTGTAATAGTGCATTAAATAGCACCAACATCCGTCAACACTATACCAGTGCTCATTGTGAGTGAGTGCCAGTCAGTCCTTCATACTTATGGGCCGACTCGAGTATGTATATTTGTATTTACTATACTGTGTGCAGTACTGAATGAGAAAACTTATTGTTAGTAATGTACTAAGTACTTTTAGTACCAGTACTTACCTACACAATGAAATGTACTGAGTGAGCTGACTTGAGTGAATGAGTTGGCTTGACTTTATTTTATTTTAGTATTACGACCAAAGGACGGCAACAACTCAATAGAATAGAATAACCCAGACATTAACCCCTTGTTAAATAATCATCATTTACTACAAGTAGTCGCTACCACCACTTCAGTTCACTTGAGCTCCTGCTTCGCTTCGGCTTCACTACTACTGTTGCTTATTGTTAGTTTAGTATTGAATTACCTTTTCCTACTTTTCATACTCCGTTAGAGTTATTCATATTATCATTACCATTATTCCTTTGCTCTCTCTCTCTCTCCTATTACTATTACCACGAGTATGATTATTATTACGATTATTACTATTTTCATTGTCATTACAACTCTGTCGTTGCTGTTTCACTCCTGTAGTACTTGCAGTCAAAGTGTGTCTGGTGCTGGCACTGATAGACCAAACATGACCCGTCTATGAGTATGTGTGCTGCGTCTTTTGCAATCTCTTCATATTTACATCATTACATGTTACTGTGTTCCGTCAATTGCATAAAATACATTAATTTCACTAGACAAACACATAAATATAATTAACTATGAAATTACGAATAGTGAGTACGTATAATAAATATGTCATCCTATTTAAATTTTAATAAAGACGTTACGCAGTGCTTTGCATGACTTGTACTTAATTATTTTATATACACAATGCACATTAAGAATCCAGCACCACTAGGTTACTACTGGTTCGTCTATCCATTATATTATTACTTGTGCGAAAACATATTACAACAATTACATACATATTTTAAAGTGAAAAACTGTAATTAATTTCAGAATAAAGTTTTGCTTTAGTAATCTATCAAACTGCTTGATAAAAACTGTAGTATTAAAAATTAAATTAAATGTTCTCCTTAAAACCTTCTTTTCAACAACCTTTTATAATTATGGTCAGATACGAAATGAGCTAATTTTTAGGCACTCTCAGAGCAAACTCTCCGCGAAACTTCTCTGTACGCGTTGTAATGTAATTATAACTTAAACAACACTCATATTAGTATTATGTAATCCTCAGAATCGACATCCAAATAAAACATGAAGAACCAGGGAAATAAGTTACATAAAGCGAATTCGGGGTTGCAGTCATTGTAGTGTAGAACTACGCATGTGTAATACAAAAATTCCATAATTAAATTAATTGAAAATCGTTAGTTACTAGTTATACACAACAATTGCTTATTAGCTGTTCTTTATTATACATATATATAGTGACGTAACAGCTTTATTCCCAGCATACAGTTCATGTAGAACTGCATTACTCGCACAGTATAATTAATCATTTAGGTAATACCCATACTCCTCTCATATCTTTATCTTCACGATTTATCTTCCCCAAATACACATTCAGAGTACGTGACTATTTTACTTGATCGTCCGACACAGAGAATTCTAGCTTTGTCAGATGTGCCCATCATGCGAGTCAAATCTGATAGAAAACCAACCGCCTATCACATTTTAATGCCAGTGTACAACTCCCAACTTCCATATAAGAAATAATACAGTTCGTAGCTGGTAACTTGAAATTCTTATAAAAAAGTAACTTCAACCTTGTGCACTATTAATGAAACAGAGCACTGCCACGAAGTAGGTACCTATACAATTAAATTCTAATAGACTTTTGGCTGAATTGATGCTTTTTCATGTGAGCAACGGCACGAAAGTTTAGCATTACACCCACGGTAATCATAGTAATGATTACAATTGTACACTTGATGTCACATGTAAAAACTATCGTAGTATTATTCAACGGGCAATTAAGAGAATCTCAAAGTATCATAGAAAACTACTTATTGCATTGTCTAGAAAATGTACATCTCTAGCTACCATTCATTATGAATAAGCAATAGCACATTTCATTCTTCGAGCAAGACAAGTAATCATAATGGCAGAGGAGAGTCAACATCGTCGTACCTATACTTTCCAATAGAGGACAAGTCGTGCAACGACATGGTATAGACAGTACATAAACTGGAATGGAAGTGTAGCCACAGAATACAATTCACTTGTTAAATAATATCCCGTGCAGCGACTGGACGCGACGAGGACTGGACAAGCCAAGACTATCTGTTTGAATCAGAGAGGCTTCCTTTTAATTCTTGAAAGTCAAGTGAGCGAGTGAGAGTAAGTAAATGAGCAAGCCCAAAAGGGTTAGGCAGTGCCAAAGAAAAAACCGGAATGGCGATAGGAATCCAATAGACAACAATAGAAGGCAATATAATTACATTCGAATGAAGTGTTGGAGTATCTAAATACATACTAAGCAGTTACATTCATAGTCCCCTCATTAAAATGCACTTGGCTTCTTTAATTCAAAGCAGATAGTCTCGGCTGCAGCCTTCTTCGTCCTCTCTTCCAAAGACTTGTTACATGACTCTGCTATTCCTTTATGGCTGCTCTTGTCTGTGGTAGACGCAGTCTAGAGGAGAAACCCGACGTGCAAGTTTTTCTGTAGGTTTCTATGCTTGTATGTACAAGGTCTTGATGGTATGTCTTTTCTCGTCAAGACTCGATTTGGTTCAAAAAGTCAACTCAACCTCAAATTCAGTCCTACTCTTCCATTCCATACTACCAAATAAGAGACACAGTCAAGTTTTTGTCTCCAAGAAGGCCAGAAGGCACCCTTTTACATATGTAGAGTTTTTTAGTCGAACCAGCAATAGAATCTCCATCAATTTCCATCAAGAACTGTTTATCACTAAGCTGTATACCCCATGGACACACCGTCTACCATCCATAATATATTATATCTGCATTTGAATTGTAAAACAAGACCATGACAGTACACAGTACACACGTACAGGGAGAGATACTGTGATAATGTTAGCAAAAAGGTTTAAAAGGTCAAAATCAACTTTCGCCTGTGAAACCCATTATTTGATATGAAAAATAGAAAATTCAGCAAAAATTCCTCAAGGCTCGGCGAATGAAATAAAGCCCTCCTATTCATTATTCACACTATGAAATGACGCAGTAATTAATCAAAGTTGATGTGAGTTGTTCGTTGTTCCCCGTAGTTTATCGGTATAAAAGATTGGCTGACAGGCGAGAAAAACAATAAATTTGCAATTCCGCCAAAGATAAAGTCACTGTGAGCTTGGATTCTGATTTATTGTTCGCTGGAGCAGCAGCGTTTTTTCGTGTCGCTGGATCTGACCACTTTCCATTCCATTATTGTTTGAAATCGCATCAACGTGCTCGCTGTGCTGTGGCTGAGCTACGACAAAGTAAAGTATTAACCAACACACTAAATAAAAAGTCAATATGAAAGCCTGCCTTGTATGCACAACACACTAGTAGATGAGTATACCTACGTATTCATGCATCATTGTTTGAGGTGAAAAGCTTTATTATTACGAGATGCTCAAGGAACGGTGCGATTGTGAGCTCCAGCCTCTACTTATCTAATACTGCATAAAACAACACGCTTCAAGATTGTGGAAATGTTTAGGGGCACTAGTATATTCCTACTAAATACAACTAGTAGTGGTTTCTGTAGTACAGTCCAAAAAGCTACACAATCTCCTTATAGAGAGATATAGTATTGTAATATATGTAGCTTCATATGGAATTGCATTGTAGTATTCCATATTATTTTATTGCGCTCACTTATAACGTATCCTGCTTGCGTCTACTCGACTCAAGTCAAGTCAAGTCATAGCAAAGTGAGATAAGGTAATTATAACCTTTGAATTTGAATGAGAATTTGAATTTGAATACTGCAGCATGCTCGATGACTGGCAAAGTTTGCTTGTTTCGTGTGTAGTGACCGAGAGCAACTGTGAAAGAAAAAAGGATGTAGGTTGGTTCTCTCTGCTAGGCAAAGTGTAAATGGTCAAAAGATTTACTCAAAGGTTTGGTTTGCCTTTTGCATGTAATCTGGTCTACTAGTGTACTGTGCTGTAGCGCAATGTACGGTCGTGTGGTAGTATGGTGGCGGTAGTTGTGCTACGTACGTAATATGGCTTAGAGCGTAAATTGTTAGTACAACATAGTGCATCACTCCAATTCACATCATAAGAACATGAAGAGAGAAGATTGTGGAGAGCAGCTATTAAATTAATTACAGATTTTGATAACCGGTCAAAACAGAACAGAAAATTAGTAGGCTGTCGTTGTCGGTTGTTGTGAGTGTGTGTGTGTGTGTACGCTGTAAGCCCAAGTTACTTTCCTACAGCACAAGTACAGCTCAACGTGCTGGAGTAGGTGCTTACTTTTCTTTTTGCCAAGCGTTGGCGTTTCCATTCCACTCTGTATCAATCGTGGTATTAATTTTAGTTTAAGCTGAAGCCACGCAATGCCACTCCAACAAACAAGCAAGTCTTCTCTCTCCTGGAAGAGTTTCCCTGCATTCAACACATTACCACCACCACCACCACTCACCACACGTACGTAAGAATGTACATAGAGTCTTGTGTGTATTTAAATCGGCAGACTAGTGGGTGAGCGTGAATCTATTGCACTGCAATTTAATGTTTAGTAACTGATGTACTAAATGCGATGTGATGTAATGTGTATTGCATACATTACATACATCTACATAATATAGTGGCATTGGAGTGAGCGGGGAGAGAAATGAAGAAGAGTATGGTGCTTTATAATCGCTCTTGTATTTGTAAAGTAGAATTAGTTATTTTATATGATGGTAGAACAGAGGGAAGAGTATATATAATTGCACTGGCTATATGTATTATGACTACATCAGCTTAAGTGCTTGTACTTATTCCTATTCGACCACAGATATTTTTAAGCAGACTGACTGAAGAACCAGTCCAGTACAGTCCAGTTTTGCATTGCCTTAAGCTAATTCTAGTACATATAGTCTCGTTGCAGTGCTCCTCTCTGCTCTGTTGTTATTTCAGTTTAGCCTTCTTCATTCAATGCCAATTTAGCATGCAACGAACCAATACATATTTATCGATTGGTCCATGTTACTCTTCTGGTCGCATTGTACTTGTGGCGATAGTAAATATTAGAATTTGTACACACATATTTGTACTACATACATAGTTTACCCGTTCAACTATTTATTTTGCTAATAAGTATTCGCTTTAATGTTCTAGTAGTAGTAATGTAATGTGTATTATACTGGTACTTGCATTAAACATTACAGGCTGCATATTATCTTCATTCGAGTAGTTACATTACAGCTACGTGTTTGTATAGTGCACACATGTATATAATGTATATAAGGCAATAAGTCCTGTGTGCTCTATGTAGTAGTATTAGTATAATGTAAAGTGTAGCTCTAATTTGGTTTACTGCTATCTAGGAGATAATGGAGTTCACTTCGGTAATGTGCATAATAATGTAGTCGGTTGAATGCAAATCTAGTTTGTTTGTCTCTCGCTGTTCCTAGTCTATACTTATTCAATAGAAAACAATTACGAACAGATCAGAGCTGACAAGATCCGCCTAGGCTCTTATAGTACGTAAGTACTATACCAGTAAATAGAAGAGAGTCATACCATGCTCAGCACATCACATCATAGAAGACCAGCCAGAGCGGGTTTTCGTGTTAAAGAATGTGAGCGTGCAATAACATTAGGGATGGAATGTTGTTATTGGATTCGCTCTTTGATTTGTATTGGCTGAATAATTTCATGCTGCGAAATTGCCTAATTACATAGTGGGCCTTTGTTAGAAACTTGATGTATTCTGGAATTAATTGTTAATTTGGGGTTCTGTTAGGGTGGGAAACAAGGTGTTCTAATGCACAAAACTCTGATCTTTATCGATACATAAATTCATTACAGGACATTACTGATAGTTTCCTATTTATTTGCACTTTTGTTGCATCAGGTGATGATACTGTGAACGATACATCGATGGTGATTTTTATCCTTTTTAACCATTTATTTACCACTACCATTATTAATGAAATGTAGACATTCTACGGTTCTTTCTTCGATGCCTACATTTTTCACATTTGTACCTACAGCAGCTCCCATTCCCAAAGAATACCTACTTAAATGCATATACTTAAATGTATTGATCTTTGTACAAGATATTTGAACAACAGACATTTGTACTTATTTTGAATATAAGAAACTTTTAACTTCTAGTTTAATTCATGAATTTATGTAACCTTGAATCCTCGAGGAAATTATTCAAGTAAACTGCCTCAAGTTATTGTATAGATACGTACATAGGAAAACCATGATTACTGATTATACTTTGAGGAAAAACAGTATTTAATTTTTGGTAAAA
>JABASC010001668.1:0-21747 GCA_019776185.1 Plutomurus gul | reverse complement strand
AAACTTTTTACAATGCTAATCTAAAAAAACTGTATAAATATAATTCCTACTCCTAATACCTTGGAATTTAGAAATATAATTTAAATCCATTCAACTTCGCTGTGTTGTTTATCCTTAATCCAAAATAAAAAATTCGTTAATCCATCGAACGTGATGTGAATGAATGTTTACATTCCGTCTTTACATAAATAACAGCAGTATAGTGCAAGTGGGTACCCCAGGAAAAGCGTAGTGATGTATGCGCACATTTAACGTAGCAGGGAATAGAGACGATGGAATGGTGATAGGTTATTGTGTCCGTGGTGCACAGTGCACAGCATCTGTCTGTAACAGAGATACGGGCGGCTAGGTATACATTATAAAGTAGTGTGTGAGCAGAATAAAGCATCGAGTGCACTATGCGACGGTACACAGATAAAGAATGAATGGACTAGAGCATCATGCGGATTGGAATAGGATGGCTTTGTATGGATTTGCTAGGATTGGGATTCAGGGAAGATTAATCCCAGGCTGGATGATGTTGATCCTGAGCCGCCCGATAGACTCTAATGCATTAGATACGAGACTGGGATTATTCTCTGTGTTCATATATCATTTATGGAAAAGGTTCTCTATTATCTCTATACGTGTAGGACTCTGCAGTAATACCAAGGTAATACACAGTGGCATAAAGCGAACTAGTGGAAAAAGTTTCCACGCTGCAAATTCCAATATTCCTACCAACTACTACACAGTGTGTGCACCATATAAAGTATTTCCACTGTGGGAGATAAGAGCATGCATGGAAGCAGATCTCCGGCTAGACGGTTCGCGTATAGACCACCTTTGTATGTTACATTTGTCTGAGTGATGTATAATTAAATGCATCCATTCTGTTCGCAAAGACTCTATGTGTGTATGTATAGTACATATAACTGTGTGGAACATAACGTACGCATGGAGTCGTGTGAGTGTAAGGTAGACTACTATATACATATACACAATAGTTTATAAATGGTAAGAGGTATGGTAAGTAGTATAAGGTACTTAGCCATACTTCTCCATCGGCTCTACGAACTTTGTTCAGTGAATTCTGTTTTCTCTTTAGGGGAAAGGCGTCGGAGCTCCCGTCTACTCTTCTTTGAGTGCTTCTGCCTCAGCGGCGTCAGCTTCAGTGGAAAACGGCGGATTAGATTATCCGAATCTACCGAAATCCGGTACAATAACTCCCGGTAGTGCAAGTGGAATGGACCTCTCGCCGACAAAACGGATCAAAGGGGTCACAAGGAAAATTTCACATTCACATTCTCATTCAAACTCTCATCTCTCCTGCAATAATCCCAATAATCCAAGCCACCTTCAGGATTTCGACCCCAATAATCTGCTCACTGGTCATCATCCTTCTCTCGGTGAGTTCTTCTTGTCATATTATTCTACCTAGTAGCTATTCTAGAGCACATGGACGCACTATAGTACTCATTACTATGCATATGGTGCAAAATAAACCACATCAGACCGGAGAATCACAATACTGACTCTAAAACGAAAACAAACGAAATATGTACGTCCAACACAATACTACACGTATTACTTAAGTTACATGTAATCATAAGTTATCACGAGGAAGCATGCATGTGAATAAATACACACATTGCGTACACGCTGTAGAATTTGTAGTGGTTCTACATGACATGCTGTAATGCATGTGTACATATTATTCAATGGTCACATTCTCCACTGTGAATGTACATACTGTCCTGCCTGTCCACACGGTAAAGCCTAAGCTAAGCTATTAGAACAGGAATACCAATTTCTCTTTGTTATCTTGCGAAACTATTTCATACTTATTTATTATATCATGAACACGACAATTCTATGGAATTCATCAAAAGATCTTTGCGTTCTGCAGTGTTAATTTGTATGTACACTCGATCCATAAGCTCACTGCTGCACACGAAACACTGCTCACAGTAATGCATAATGTGTACTGAACTGAACGATATCACTTTGTTAGCTTAGCTATAGTGACTGCTTAAAAATCTTTATGTTTGTGTATCGCATTGCACGCGAGTGAGGAGCTACAGAACAAACGGCTATTCAGTTACTTATTGCTACACTAAGATGGGATGAGTTCACTACATTGGAAAATATAACAGCACACATGTCTCACACAGTGGACACCATCGAACATGTTTAGTTTTGAACTTGGTCTCATTGGTAAGATCTATAAGCTAAGCTTTCCTTTTATTTATTAGTACGAGTACGAGAGACACTGTTCTCTGGTGCGTCAACAGCATTTAAACAGTTCAGTCCAGTTTCATGAAAGGTGTACTATCCTACTAGTGTTGGTATTTACATTCTCGTGCACCCACACTCACTCACTATTATATATACTATACATATACTACAACATGGTGTTAAGACTTCACTTGATCTAGACATGCTCTCGTGTACTGTATCTAAATCCGAGTATTACAACCAAAGTTCCGACATCCTCCTAGTTGGTACTCGGCGCATTTAATCTATTGCATTAAAATCATATTATCACGATTTTTACTCACAGTTCTCTTGAGCAAATATGCTAAATCGAGTGCAAATAAATGCAACCATTTCTCTACCAATAAGCCTTTGAATATCGCTCTAATCCGTGTCATTAAACTTACAATCCTACATGCCTACGCAACTAAAAGCACGGTCTCTGTGCAATACAACGTACAAATATTTGCACACTTTACAATATATCTCGTGTAAAAAGCATCACAAATATATTTTTCTCCGAAACTGTGAGGATTATATCCTAAAAAGAGAATGTTGAAAAGAACAGGAGACAGGTCAGAGGACTAAATTTTTCAGATTGTGCCTGTATTTTTAACTCCATGAGTAGTTCCACCGTTTCTCTCCAGTAAAATTGCCTATGCTTATAGCATTTTGCTTGTTAATAAAACTATACTATCTTGCATGTGTAGTTTCACACATGTATGTGTATTGGAGGGTCTGATAATGCACGGAACAGGCTTCACATCGTGAGAGTTTAGTTCAGGCTCAACTCTGCATGGCTTATCTTATAGACGATTAGCTCGTGTTCTGGGATTTTCTGCTGTTTTTCTTCCGGCTGTTAGATTGCGAGTTGTAAAATTCTATAGCACGTGTGGATACCGATATTCATACTGCTCTCTCCCACAACTACAAATATAAGTATTATATCAGCTCTTTTCTTATGCAACCACTCTTATAGTTACAATGCACGATCCGGGAAACTGCAGGATTGGGCAGCTTCATTATAATTGTGTTTGTATGTACATGGGTTGTAAGTTTAGGAGCTGCAGGGATTCTAGAATACTGAATACATCCAGCCAAAACCAAATTCATGAGTCTGATATTTATATACAAGTATGACGAAGTCAGTTCACAATCAAGTGACTGAAGTAGCTTTCACCAGCTCCTTTCGCCAGTCATAAATGTATACATGACAGTGTGTAGTAATTGGCTGTAGTGTAGCAACAGGAGATTTTAGAGATAAAAACTTTCCATTTCCGATCCATTCACTCACAAATGTCATAACCACGTCGTGTAAACGGAAAACTTATCACTCCATCGTCTTGTATCAACAGATATCTTATCACACAAACTTTCAGTCATAATGTTAAGGGAACGTATTTATATAAACAAAGTTATAAAATTAACGACTACCTACAATTTTTCATTCACATTTATATTGATTACTATTAAACATCCTGCTTTTGGCACAACACAATCCGCAAGTTTATGAAATAAATATGTGCATAGTATTTTTTTAAATTTGGATACTTTGAACAATACAAAGTTTGTGAACAATTCCTAGATCGTGAATAAAGATGTTTTAGGTGATTTCACCATGCCATGTGCACATTTAGCCACAATAATAAGTGAGTTTATATTATTGTGGTATGACATTTGCGGGGGAAGACTTTTCCACTTACTATTTTTTGAATGTAATTATTTATAGACTTACATATCTGGAAAGATATTCTAACCATGTGTATGTTGTATGCTTTCATTTATTAGTTGTTAGTTTGTATCGGTAGTGTTTACAAGCCTCATTTTTCTTATGCCGATAAAAAAGGTAACCAGGGTGTTCTATATTTGCTAAATAATGAGGAATAATACTCTTAAAAGGCAGAGAGCATCGACAAAATGCACAACGTACATCCAATAATAAAGTGGAGAATGCATACCTATAACGTATGAATGAATGTCTTAACTGAAGGCTAAAGCTTGGATTTAAAAAGTTTTTATCGTGAATAACCAGGGAGGAGACGGGAAGCTATTGTACCGATAGCATTGCCTTAGTCTTCTCTTTCCCACATTACTTGGTGTGAACTGCGGATTCAATGGACTACGACTAGGTACTACACATATCTATGTATCCCTACTATTTGTAGAACTCCTCACCACACAGTCTGCTATTATTTATCTACCTATCTATCTCCGTGTGTACCTGAAGCAGAGTTTGACTCGCCATGTACACATACATAATTTTATCCTGTGCTTAAAACTTGAGTAATCTGTGCAAACTTTAGGCAAATCCTTTTAAGTTGCAGCTCAATAATAACACTCATTTACCTCATAAGACAATATATACATACTAGAATGTATATCCACATCACTACTCTACTCTACGAACTACTACTACAACCACCACCACTCTGTAATAGTTATTCAAATAATGCTGACTAGACTTGACTTCAGTTAGCATAATAGCTGCAAGAGTCTTTTACTATACGAAGCTAGTGGCCCTGTTTTACACACACATGTACCTACTATGTAGTAGCGTTTATATGAAGAGTAGACAGTTCTTTAGTCTGACTTACTTAGACTGCAGAAATTCATAGAAAGAGGGAAGAATTGAGTCCTTTAACTTTGGCTTTTTCATCGAGTGCTCCTCCGACTACAACGAGTATGAGATTATCAACTCAAATTAGTAAAATCCCTGTCGTTGTCTGTCTGCATTGCATTACATTACTTACTTAGAGAGAGAGGAGAGAGAGAGAGAGAGAGAGAGAAAGAAAGAGAGGAAGGAGCAAATTCTCACAAGCCAAACCAAAGCTAACCATTTCAGTTGATAGGAAGCGGTAGGGCCGTGCAGTGGTGTACATAGTAGTCGTCGTCTTCGTCCTCCTAGTGGCATTAGTAATAAAGTAGAACGTACATTACTAACTACTGCTCTAGCTCCGCATTATCTTTGTCAGAAATCAAAAGTTGAAGAGTTAAAGACGAGTTGAAGTTGCCTTCAGTTCACTCACGGTATTAATATCTCTATATCTGTCTTGTCTGTCTATACTTTTCCCTCTGTTTAAGCACAATGAGTATAAGTGGGTGAGAGTCTGCTTGTGCTTGCTATTGAGTAGTCGTGGTAGTAGTTGCACACATACACAATGAGTAAAATCCCTTCTTTTCGTTGGTTGATGAGCGAGAGAGATGAGTCGGTGTTCTTCTGTCTGCACTCTGTGTCTGTCTCTCTAGCAGCAAGAGTAGATTGTGTATTAGTGTTGCATAGGGAAGTGAAGTGATGTGAAGTCTCCAACATATATCGTCGAGAAGAGTCGTGAGAGAGAGAACTTTCTTTTCCATTAGAGTTCCCCATGCTGTAGTTTCCTTAGCATTTGCCAACATAACATATTATCCAGTAATAATGATAGGAGCGATCGAGTTGAGTCGAAATGAGTCGGAGTCGAGTTATATTTCTTGGAAACGTTAATCCCTTTAATTAAGATCAACGGAAAATAGGGGGAGAGAGATAATGCACACTAATTCTTATATTATAAAATCTAGTTTTCCTATCTCTTTTCGCTCTGTCTCTGTCTCCCCACATTACTCACTCACTTATACAAAGCAACCAAGGAATGAAGACTACAATTTTATATTTATTCTCCGCTGCCCCAGCACTGTGTATCGTCCTTTCTTTCTACAATGGTAATACCTATGTGATTCTCAAGCACGTAAACTTTATATCCGGTATACTGTGCATAGACTTTGCCATCATTGGAAGGCTTAACCGTAGGGATATCATTGGATAGCATTCGACAAAGTTTTTCAGAATGATTTAAGTCAAATCAAGTCACTCATTTGGCTTGATTAGAGCACTAGATTGTATATTTAGTAGTTAGTCTTTCCAATGCCGATGCTCTTTCTTTTAAACCCTATAGCCTAGAGTGATGTATATTTTACTGAGCACACAGCACTGTGCTCATCGTGCAGCTTGTTTTGCTTGTAGTTTCTCATTGCTGCTGTGGCGTGGCTAAGTAAGCACCAGGCAAAAGACTATGGGAGGATTTATCGAAATGACTACTGCTTAAAAGTAACCTGTGCACTCATTTAGATGAATTACCTAAGCAAAATATCTATGGATCTCTCCATTACTATGCAAGTATCAGTTCAGAGTGGAAATTTGAACATACCTATGAATATTCATGAAGGACTTTCTCATAAGTCTAGTATTGATGAGTAAATGAGAGATAAAATGAGTATTATACTTCTACGTACTAGAATTCGTTTTAGTCTTATTCAAACGGGGATTGACGATAATTAATATGAATTTGGAATTTATCTAATGCATGCTACTAATACATCATTTGGCTCACATTTTCCATCCCCGAATGCATATATGTATACTTTGTCATTAGAGCCAAAATTCCAGAAAATATGCTTTTTTTTACAACGCACGCTAACACCAAATGTAATAACTAACTTGTTTCCAAACGAGATGGAATTATTAATTCCTTCTAGCAGAGAACTTGGACGACGCACAATCAAAGAGGATTACAGGTACAAATATGTATTCTTAAAGCTTTAGATTTTTTTATAGTGTTCAAATTTATTTTCTCATTTACAAATTGGGACAAGTAACTGGTTTTAATTATAACGATATCAAATTTAAAAAAAAATTGAATGAAAGATTTCACATGGATTAATTTGAATATTATATTCGATAAACTGCCCCCTCTCAAAATGTAAAAACGCTTTTTCCCAATGAATTCATTTTTTCCTCATGAAAATGTTAACAAATCAGAATTCAGGAAATTCAAGGATTGACTATAGCTACTAAGAATTACGAATATCCACCCAGGGTCCAGCTTGCATAAAATGACTTTGTATCTATCCCAAGAAATATTTCAGCTACAAAGGGAAATACATACAAGATCAGCAGTAAGACGCGTATGAAAATATTATGTAAATATTGAGTTGACGACCCGTTGTATGGGGAGTGCATTGCTGTTGTGCCGGATCAGTCAGATCAGATCAAAATCAGATCAGCAGATCGCATTTAAGAGTCAAAGTCCAGGATCAAAGTTTTTGCTGGCAGCGGAGATGTGAGAAGCTTGTCTCTAAGAATATACACACATACATCTAACATGTGAGATATAGGCAGGACATTATTATGGATGAGGAGGATGGGGATGAAAGACTGTTTTATGTTGTGTTACCCAAACTTACGTATGTTACGTTGATTTCTGAACAACATTTGGCTCTTACTTCACTCATATAAATACATGCTGTACTGTGTGTTAGTATATGAGTAGTATGACATAGTACAGTGCTCTTCTCCTGCCTGTCGGACATAGTAGAGTATGGATATTGGTATTCTCGTGTGTGTGAATAGAGAATATGATTGGATTGGATAAATACAATGCAATGTATTGTGTATGTGTGTCGTCCTTTGCTCCTTGTATTATTGTTCTCTAGAAATAGAAGTGAGAATACAGTTCAGTAGTACTGGTATACTTATCAGTGCAATATTGTAGTCCATTATACTATGGGCCATGGAATACAATCCCATCGTGCAACTATTACTTCACGTGACTCTAATATGATGGGACATTACGTAGAGAATAGATGGACAATATTCTTCGATATGGTTCCTTCATAAGCACAGCACAGTCTCACTCACACACAGCCACATACCACATACACTCACACATACTCACACACACATACATAACATAACAGAGTATCTCTATTGCCTACGACCAACTCTAGAATACAGATATCTCTATCTCAACTGGTACGATGACAATACAAGGACTTGACTGCTGCTGGCTTTACAGCAGTCGAGTCAGACATGAGCCCAGTATAAGGGAGATCGAGCTGCTTTAGCTGGAGCACACGAGAGGCGTACACCAGTGAAGGAATTGTGTAGTGTATGGGATTTAGGGTCGGATAAGAGAATTATAATAACATAACTGGGAAGATAAAAGGGGGCTCTAAATGGATGGAACTGGTCCAAATCTGAGGTGGAAAGGGTCCAAAAAAATATCATTTTCTTTCAAACATCAAAACCTACTGCAACCCTATCCATCCACAGCATATTATACCAGCACTCACTAGTTTACTATCCGTAGCTACCACACCACCACAACTACATACTACATAGTACACTGTGTTCTATGTGTTACGGAGCGGAGAGAACTGGCTCACTCAGTGGCGACGTGCACAGTACAGCAGACCGGATACACAAGGCTATCCCATTATATTATCTATGCAGTTTTCACGGATTCACAGCTCTCTGTTGTCTGCTCTGTTCTGCTCGACATCGACACACTCTCACACTCACTCAACACTCACATAAGTGCAATCAGGATTCGCACAAGTGACTCAAAGAAAGTTTCTGGTTTTGTTTGTGTCTTCTGTGGTGTACTACTGCGAGCGACTCGTGTGTGTATGTATGTATGTGTGTGTGTGTGTGTGGTAAAGGGCAAAGTGTAGCATATCCTCCAGTCTCATTCTTTCTTTGATATTTTCCTCGTGTCTCTGGTGCTACCTTATTCTGCTACAACCACCATGCCAGCCAAACAGCAGCATTACCTACCGTAATAGTTTTGTGTGGAAGTGTTTTCAACAACTCTGTGTCTCTATTGTTAGTAAAGTTACTAGTGCAGAGTTACTGCGTGTACTTTTTGCTAAAATGTGATTCGGATATTGCCAATACGTCTCGTAAGTAACACTAATGTATATACAGTAACTGTGCACAATGCAATAATGTAGAGCTGCCAATGTGCACAGTAGAGGCTACGGACTATCCATCTAGTTATTGCTCTTCCTAAACCATTCTGAGTAAAAGGTTCAATTGGATTGTATGGAGTTCGGATACATAGATATTTTTTGGTGTGTACAATGTACTACTAGCACTAGTGCTGGAGACAGAGCAGATAATTCTATTCTGTGTACAGTGCGTCTTCTATGCAGATGGGTTACGTAATACGAGGAAATACATAGATTGTGACTTGACTTGACTGGTGCGAGATGCAAAGTGTGAAAGTGGAGAAGATCCAATAGAATCCTTCCCTATACTCCTCCGAATCACATCACATCCATTCTGCTGATATGTCAGTCTTGTCTTGTGTATGTGTGTGAATTGGACTAAGGCTCCCATTCCAAATAATATCATCCGGTCGAATCCAATCTATCTGTACTCTGTCTCCTCTCTTTCTCTCTCTCTCTCTCTCTCTGTGTACTTTCATGTAGAGTACTGTTTTCTGTTCTCGCCAATCTCTCCATTGCATTGCCGCCTACTACTACTACAACGGAATATTGTGCACAGCTACCAGCCAACAGCACACAGAAGTGAAAGCAAGAAAGTGAAGACACTTTTAATCTGGTTTGGGTTTCCACTTCGACTCTCTTTGCATAAGAGTCTTGGTGTGTTGCTCTTCGCTTGGTATTAGCCACACACAACGTATAATATACTAACAGAATAAGAGAGTGAAACAAAGAACAACTGTAGCCAAGTGTCCTGTCCCCCGATCATGAATTCTTCTTAACTGAGTGAGAGTGTGTGAGTTGACTTGATTTTGTTTCACGTGAGTCCGTCATAGATCAGAGCACGCTGTCCTGATTCTATATACAGAAATATTACAGCTGACTTATACTATTAGGTACAGAGCACCTGTGATATCAGTTGAGCAGTGTATTTCCCACATCTCTATGTTTTTTTTCCCTTTTCTCTTGCCGGTGTTGATCGCTAAATAATATTTTCCGTCCCATCTGCTACTCCAAGATACTTTATTTATGGAGAAAATCTTGTTTCAGATGCTAGAGTGCTTTAAGTACTACCACCGTGGTTTTCCTATCACTCTTCACCGATTGTTTTATCAAATCCATACGTTCACTCCATTTCACTTGAGATTCGATTCCATTTCCAGTCTCAATCCATTTTATATGTTTCCTTATTGACAGACATATAGTGTTATTTTATTATTACGGTTTGTCCTTGTCAAGAAGTTGGCCATTAGTGCATACCGCGTTTGATACGAGATACGATCTACCCTGAACAAAGACAAGTCGCCGGCTATTGCCAATCTTTTTTGAAAGCTCCTGCATCATTGAATTGATTGAATAAGTAACTTGATAAAAATGCACTTTTTCGGATACACTTATTATTTTCGTATCAGTAAAGCATGATTCAGTTCAAACAACGTTGGATATTTTCAAACACTGAATTTTGGTCTTTCGCTGTCTGAAAAGTTAATAATTAGCTGTTGTATATATCCATTCTGCATTCAGCAACAAAAGCAAAGTGAAAATCACAAACAATGAGGTTTAAACGGGCTAGAAATTCTGCGNCATTCAGCAACAAAAGCAAAGTGAAAATCACAAACAATGAGGTTTAAACGGGCTAGAAATTCTGCGGGTACAGAAGTGTGTGTTATGCTGTCAGACAATGGGAGCTCGTCTCAAGACAAGTACAAATACGATTCCGATGGAGACATGAAAAGTTCTGGGACTGAGAATAACTCGGATTTATTTTCCGTATTTCCAGGTAAAAAATACATTTTTTGTATGCGTCATGTAAACAATTCTCTACACAATGTTATATTTATATGCATACCTACTTATTTTTTGGGGTCCAGCGCATTCAACGTTTAAAATATCTGTTCTGTGAAAGAATTATGGATAAGATAAGACAAGTAATATTTAACAGCTACTGTGGAACATTTTTGTTTAGCCAACCGCTTTGCATTTCTTCGAAATTGATTTCTTGGAAAGGATGTTTAAATATATGTGTGCTGCGAGTGTAGTATGTTGGGATTACTGCAATCCAGTGGATAAACATATTTAAATTTCGTCAGACTATCGTACACTTTAATCTTAAGAGTTTTCAGGTGTTTCAGGTCATTCAGGCCCTGCATGACCCGAGGTTTTAATCTGAGAAGCAGATAGCGTCAACAATTTCACGAGCTATGTTTAGGCAGTAGTCGTCGACATTCCATATAAAGTGTCTGTACCATATAAATCCTAGATTAAGCTCTGTGTACTTTGTACGGACGAGGGATTATCCTGCAGCCTGGTTTAATAATCATGCAACCTTGAGAAACAATTATAATCACTGGTGACAAATGCGAAGGCAACATCTGCCGTACCCTGCCGGACAGTGATATATTTGACATTCGATTTAAAGCATTAATAAATGAACACGCACAAACTGCTTGTTTTTACAAGCTTAAGATTAATGCTCGTGTGACAAGCAGCCACAGTATAGCCACTCGAATTTTTTATTGGGATTTACATTTGGAATTACATCATCTTCATTTTCAGTGTGCTTGAGGAGGATCAAATAATATGAGGATAAAATATATGTGAATAATATAACGAGTACAAATTAGTATTATTTACAATTATAATTGTTTATGTTTACATTAACATTTGGTTAATTTGGCTAGTCAGATTCAACGAATTACGCCATTAAGCAATACACAATTCAAAACATCGCATCATAAAATTCAGCGTATTTAATTATCTTGGCACTGTAGTAGTAATGAGAGATGAATCATCATACTTAATAAAAGTATCAATTAAAAACGCTACTTAATATTTGCTATAAAATTATTTAATGGTTGGTAGAGAAAAGGACTGACTTTTATAAAAACTGCAGCTGAAATCCATTTATATAGAACGTGTACACACATTAGTTTTGTTATAGCTAGCGATCCATTTAGAATTAGAGAGGATGCTTGAAGATATAAAATAAGTGTGTTACGAGTTACGCAAAGTCCGATGACAGTCATGTGTCCTGCATTCATTCTCAACTTATCCCTATTACGTAGTTCCCAGTTGAAGCAACGGTTAGACGATGCGAGAAGATATAAAATAAGTGTGTTACGAGTTACGCAAAGTCCGATGACAGTCATGTGTCCTGCATTCATTCTCAACTTATCCCTATTACGTAGTTCCCAGTTGAAGCAACGGTATTTCTCCCACCGTGCACGTTTCGGTACTCTGATTCATCCCAGAGTCCCAGAATAAGCATAAAAGAAAGTGGGGACAGTGCGTAAAGGAAAGCGAAATCGGTTTTTTACGTAGAAATAAGTGGGGAGAAAGGAGAGAAATAGCTGTTGAAAATGAGGAGAGAAAGAAAAAGGCAGACATGTCCACATAACACAAGAAAGGTAGACGGAGAGTCGACACGAAGAAATAGGATAGCACGGGAGAAGTACACAGGAGGAACGAAAAGAGCCAGAAGACGACGAAGAAGGCAATGTAAGAGTTGAGCTTAGCGTTGACGTTGACGATGGTTCTTTCCGTAGTCCAATCCAAAGCAACTAAGTAAGTAGACTAGCTAAGTATGTATATGGCCATGTATTTGTGTAGCACAGTGTGCACTGTAGGATAGAAAGGGAACTAGAAGAATCAGCAGACTCGAGAGTATAAGTAGAATAGTGTAGAATATCTCGTCTGGCCTGGCCTGGCTTGGGCTGGCTGTATTTATCTGTATGGTGCTTGGCTATAATCTTTATTAGAGTTTGGGAGATTGGCAAGGCAGAGGGTTTTAGGATTTGGGGCTACTCTCTAAGCCGGGATTCGGATTTGGTTCTCTCATCAATCACAACAGATAATCTTCTTATTTCTTACTTCTCTTTTCCTCTGTGCACACAGGGGAGACTCAGCCTGCTCTGCTCTGCTCTGCTCTGCTCTGTGAGAGAAAGAGACTGACTCGTCTCGTAGACGATGCCACAGGATTTTATACACAGCACCATACTATCTGTATTACCTATCTTTATAAGTCGCATTGCCCGATCCTGTAGCTTCACTAGTCGGCTACATACACGAGTGCTGTAACAATCCTCTCCTGGTATCCGTCTTTACTTGAGCTCACATTACTTTCGTTCCGTCTATACAGTCGGAATGAAGGAAGGAACGGAGAGAGGAAAGCGAAGGATGGATCAAAAGGGGATGGAAATCCCCATAGCAAAGTAAAGCAAAGTAAAATAACGTAACGTAAAGTATAGGACCATAGCGTCGACTACTACATCCGTCCTCTCTGCTGCTGCTGCTAATATCCACCTCTAATATACAAAGCTCGTCGAGTTTATCTATATCTTTGCTTATAAATATATACATGTATATAAATGTAGCAGAGTGACGGAGCGACACGACAACGAGTACAACTCAGTCAAGTCACTCTATGTATTAGTTGTGTGTAAGTAGTAACAAGGAAAGTTTTAAGTATTAGCCATAGTGTTATGTTTTGTTGTCGAAGTCGCCCGAATCTATACATACATATATATATATATATATATAATAGGCACCCATATAGTATAATAATGCATATAGTTTGTAAGTCCAAGTCCCCGAATCCTCATCCCATCCCTCAGCTTCACTCAATCCGGGAATTTCCTCCCGAAGCTGCATCCAGCTCCAACTCTAAAGAGTTCTTACTCTAATCCCTTTTCGTCGACTTAATCCGTAAAACTATAATCTACTCGCTATATAGATATATACATACATACGTATATATATATATGATTCCATGGAAGTCTGTGCAGTTCCACCGCTCGACGAGAGCACAGCACCAGAGCGATACGAGCGAACGAAGAGAGTTAAGCCACGCCAGATCAGGCCAGACGAAGCTAAAGCTACCAAAGTACATACATACATCCACACATACGTAACTTAACGTATCGCGGCGCTACATTGTACATCTGAGAGAGAGAGAAGACTCAGCCAAACTCAACTACTAACTCAAGTAAAGTGAAGACTGGAAACTAAACTCTCTCGCTCTCTCATCAGTCCAAACTATTTTAATCCCTCCAAATTCTATCTCATCCCTATAATTCCAACTCTATCTCTTCATTCTACGCTACTCTCTCCCACTGCTCTTCTTCTTCTTCTTCTTCTTAGCTTCTTACACTCTAATTCTTCTTTTTCTTCTCTCCATCATCCTCTCGGCTCGCTCCATACTATACTATACTTCATCACGTGCACTTCCACCTACCTACCACATCCTACAGAACGCTAATACACAGTATTTTACTTATTGTCAGAGTAGTAAGTCCATCCAGTACCTCCATCCAATCCTTTGGACATGGACATACCGTAGCGTATCTGTCGAAGACACAACAGCAGCAGACACCTCAGCCAAAGTCAAGTCAAGTCACTGAGAGAACAACAGCGTGGAGTTCTTATTGTTAGTTAGTTCCATCTAAAGAACAAATTTGAGACTTGACTTTGACTCTACTTTACTTGGTTAGTTATCTATGGATTTAGTGCATAGGAATTCGTATTCATGCAGGTACTATACAACAACCAGATAAATCTAATCCCATATTGTAACTTGCTGTAGTCATACGGGAGAATCGTCATTCTTTAATGAACAGTATTATATGATGAGACTGAATGTGAGCCAAGACGGTTCTCATCTGCATTCTTGTGCAACTGCACAGAGTTTTCCTCATCTTTCTCTCTGCAACTCATCACTCGAATCTTAGTCACACACAAAACGCCTTCACATATCTTAATGTATTTATTAATCCATGGCATTTTATAAAAATGAGAAAAATAAACCGAAATACTTTTTCTAATGTCCAAATGGACATTACTATTGTTATACTAGTTGTACGATTGTAAGTATTCGTCTGAAGTAGGTGCTTAAGTGAAGGATTTTTCGTACAAGTTGCCTACAAATAAGAGATTCGGATCCAGTCCTCTCACTCACTCACATTCGTCTCAGCTGAGCTACCAGCGGGTATTATCTGTACTCTGCGATGTCTGTGATATTCCTATGATGTCTGTCTCCTATATGTAGTAGGATTGTACTATGGGTGGTTTTAAAGACCATTCTGACTTCGAGGAGCAAATTCTTCTGCAGAAATTACCTAAGAGACACTAGAAGAGAGGAAATTCTCCTTTTATTTGTATTCTCTACTAGCGAGATTCTCGAGGAGAATGCTAAGCTGCTATTAAGAAAGGTAGAGAGAGAGAGAGAGATTACGACTAGACAAGAGGAGACTAGGCTAAAACTAAACTAAACTTCGTTTGTTTCTCAACTGGACTTGGACTAGTAGATTGTATGTATGTACTATGCTTTATCTTGGGAAGTAGTATAGGAGAGTGTTCAGAAGAAGAAGAAATCCCAGAGAATAGAACTGTATAGTGGAGTGGAAGGTTGGCTTGCTAAGATGACGACTGAGACTGAAGTTACTCAAAGGTGGATTACGACAATATAGTATTATACTAAATGCGATTTTATTTTATGTCAAAGTGTCTTTCCTATACCTTAGTACTAATAATAAGGCTACAAAGTTACAGGTAGCTCTGTCAGAGATAATAAATATGGAGATCTTATATGTTAGTAGAGAGCAGATCTTGTGTTTCAGCTGGATTGTTTGGTGGGGTTGCATGCGATTCATGATTCATACAGGTTTCTCTCTCCGCATCTCCCACCAGCTTCGCCTGACTGTTCATACGTAGTACAGCCTAAGCGTATGTATTAGTCGTGGCGCGTTGTTCACTACGTCTCATCCTCATCGGCAATGATCAAGAGTGGTATGGTTCGAGTTTGACTTGACTTGACACAAAGTGAATTTAGTTGTGAAGCTAGGCACACGAGCATTTCCACTAATACCTTTTGGAGGATAGGGTTACCCTTCCTCTCATTGTGACTTGCATTTATGTGTCCAAAGTATAATAATATTATGTGTACCAAATACACAGTAGTTACTTACATGGATGTTCATATTTTATTATAAGTACATACAGAAATAGTAGTACGTAGTAATGTTAGGCAAAGGTTGGCAAGGTATTTCTCCGGTATCTGCGTGTGTGTTGGAGTGGAATAGATCCTCTTGTCATCTCTCTGTGTCTGTCTGACAATATTATCAATCAGGGATGACAGAGACAGGCGGATCGTGAAAACTTTATGAGCTCCTTCGGTTCAGTTGGCAGAGGAAGCTCAAAATTCAAAAGTCCTCTTTGAGTCTGACCTTTTCCTTGAGGGATAAAGTAAAGTTATTAATTCTATTATTTCCCAGTCTCATCTCAGATTTACGTCTCAAATAGTTTCCTCACTCAATGTCAAACGGAAATGTAGCGAATCCTTTGAACAACCTAACTAAACTGTTCAGAACATCAGAAAACCATAGTGTCTTTGCTTTCCCGCTACCACGAAAATCAACTGATGTTATGAATGAAATCTGTTGATACACTCACTGCCGTACTTACTGATAGCTTATAAACCGTTGCTGCAATTAATTTGCTCTCCTGAAGTACATCTTTGTTTTCACTCGGAGGAAATTATGTTTTGGCACTGCTAATTTGGTTAGTGCTCTGCGTCGTGCTTGTCCTTTGATACACGTTGTATGAAAAATCTGTGCAATAAGGGATGTTTACTTGAAAATAGAGATCACATTTACAAGAAGGTATGAGTTGTATACATCTTGTACAGATTTGATGGCAAGTGTTAATTAAATAAATGAATATTTCCTGTTGTTTAGTACGGTTAGCTATTGTTTATTGTGATGGATATGAAATGTCATTGTTTAAGATTTGGAATAACAATTCCACTCCATTCAACTATGTGGGATAGTAAGGTAAAGCAAATAGAATTTTGAATGTTTTAAGTAAATCATACATAAATCAATTTACAATGTAGTTAGTGAGTAAAACGCATCTGTGCTCAAATTCAATGACTCTATCTCAATTCTGCTTTCCTGTCTAGTCAGTAAGATTGAAACAAGTCACAATTTTGTGGCCACCAAATGTTCTGACACAAATGTCCTTACGTACTTGCGAAGATCATATATTTTTGGCTTTTACAACTGTTACATAATTATTTAAGAATTACCAAATTGATTTTAAAGAATTAGCCAGTCGTTAGTTAATGTTTTGGTTACCAATAATTAGTTAGTATATAGTCCTTCTATTTTATTACCTTGAAGCAAAACGGAATTCAATAAATAAATGAACCAAAAACTTTTATTTAATATCTCTGTTGTGAGGTAACAGAATGTTCATTTGCAGGTAAAATAGTCCTGATTAGAAAATAGTCCTAAATACAGCACCTTGAAGGGTTGGAAGAATTATTCATTATACTTTAAGCATTACATTGAAAAAGGGTTAAGAAATGGAATACATCTAAATCAGCTTATTTTTCGTGTTTAAACAGATGATTAGACTTCTTGCGTCAATCTAAGTATACAGTTTGGGTATTTGTGAGTGGATGGAGGTTGTGGGTGGGATCTGCAAGTCCTAATCGCATATCGGTTAAGCATTGTAGCTTTACGTACTTTGACGATTTCCTTCTTGCCGCGGGAAAGATGTACTACGATTTCATTACTGCTAGCATCACCAAAGACTAATGTAGTAGGCTTTTAATAGGCATCAGAGTACTTACCAACCATGCCATTCAAATGGTACACTGTCCGATCTCTATTTTAGAAAAGTACAAAATGGCTGTGGTATTGAAGAAATTGTGTGTAACTGATTGCATGGAAAATAGCATAGAAAATGTAGTGTGTGCGTGTGTTTACCTATTTGTATTTAGGAGGTCACGTCACGTCTACAGTTCACGATTTAAGTAGAAAGTAATATCTCCAAGTCATTAGACCTAGTATAAGATACATATACATAATACAGACCTAAATGCATCATAGTGGCATCTAATTAGTTAACCTGATCAGTTTCATTGCTTCGGTAAATCGTAAGAACTGTTTAGTTCGCTTTTCATAATTGACTAAAATCTTGGAATAAGTAGATTGTTTGAATTGTTATTTGAAAAATGTAAAATTGGCAACTGCCAAATGAAGTATTCGAATCAGAGAATATGAAAAGACAATGATTTGTGACATTTTATTTTTAAACCATGGACACATTGTGATTTCAACTTTAATTTTACTTGTTTATGAATGAATCACTGTTTGTACATTCAAAACTGTATAATGCTATAAGGCGAACACGACGCAATTGTATGCCTACGGAGAACGAACAACGCTAAGTTGTATTACCGCACTAAGCATTCTTTACAATGAATTGTATTTTACGCCAATGTATTAAGGGGTTTCATTTATGTGTACGTTTTTGGTAGAATTCCATCGGGTATGCTACCTACATAGATCACATTAGTGAAATCGAGGCTGCACACTTGGATAATTTAAGCTAACGTACAACTGAGATTCAACTATAGCCGTTGTGCATTACCTGAACTGATTGTGAGTGCCATGATTTTAGTAGCATTAGAAAAGTGTACGGCCTAAGTATAAATAAATCCCAGCAGCAGTAATACGTTTATGTGAGGGTATTTCATTCAGGGAGAAACTACGATATAAAGTTTGAAAGCAGAGCCAAGTTTTGTCGTAAGTAAACTAGTAAGGTTTCCTAATTCAGACTAAGGAGAAGGAAGAGCCGGTATAAGAAAGTGGATTAAAAATTCGGGTTTCCTAAGAAAGCCGGATTAGATGGTGGCGAGAAAAAACTTTTGCAAGGATTCTCTAGATATCCATTTTTTCCCATTTTCTCGTCAGTAGGCACGACAAACCTATTCTTCATACACAACACAACTGAACACAACAGTCTAGAGAAAAATAAGAATGTGCCCACATATAGTTCACTTTACTTCAGGTGTATCTTTTGGGAATTCACTTTTTACTTTACCATTCCTAACCCCGACCGAAAACTCACACAAGGAATTTTTACTTATTCCTTTTCCTACTCCACCAGCTTTTCGATTTAACTTTATCTTACTTCCCTACACTTCCCTATACTTTATTTGCTTACATAGAAATGTTATAGGTACAACAGCTCAATATTACTCTCTGATTTTTCTCAATTTTGTAACCTCTGCATTCATACATTGAATACAAATAGTACTCAATTGAATTCCGCTGTAAAATGGGGATTTAATATTACTATTTTTTAAATATGAAAGATAATCACGTTTACAAATTAACCGACGACTAAAACTATTTTTATACCTTCATAAATATTTCACCTAACAACTGATAGATACTCCAGAGTAGTGATTCAGAACATTGTAATATTAAGTAAACATACCTATTTGTATTTGTAACTAAGATTTTATATGGAATAATTACTGGCAAAGTGAAATATTAGACAGTGGTTTTTGGAATATCAGTGTTACTTATTACTTTTACTTCTTGTTTCAAAAAGAATATATTTTCATCCCTTCATTTAATTCCTGATTGGACTGATTTGTGGCTAAAAGTATGGAGAACTTCCTGGACTTTTCCAGAAAAATTAAGTTGTAATTTTTCTCCTGTTCTCCCTAAGGTATACGCTTGACACTAAGTAATATACACCTACATACATATATACTTACGTGGGTGAGGTGAAAGTACATGCATGGAGCCACCTTTGAGAGAAAATGACGAAAAAAATATTCACTAGGAGAAAGAAGCAAGTCTGAAAGAAGCAAGAGAAAGTTGAATAGGTATACGGAGGATTTATATACACCAGATAGTATGCTACTACTATATTATGTATATAGTAATAATAGTTGCGAGTGAATCAGAAGGCAAGTCTGCTTGTTTAGTTTTATCTCTTGCCTAAGTGATACTCAAAGGAGCGGGGTTGGGAAGTTGGGATTCCGGTGTGTGACGGCGAGTCGTGTCCTGTCAGTCTAACGCAACGAAAATTGGTGCTGTGTGAATGAAACTGGATAGGAATAAAGACACAGATGTTCACAAAACACATAATTCTGCTACTACGGTGAGTACGTATCACTGCGGATGTATAAGTGTCATTTCACTACATTAGAACTTCTAAGTAATAGGTAAAACCTTTAAGAAATGTTTAATGTTAAGACCAATGAAAGAATGTTTGCAGTAGTATGCTCACAATTATCACAAGCAAGAACATGCTGGTCTGGCAAACAAGTTAGTCCATTTAAGTATCGAGAAAACTATTTCTTACTTTGTAATATATATGTTTCAGCCAGGTTACAATAGCAGTAAGTTTGTAACTTACTAGTAAGTAAAATACTAACTAATGCTTAATTATCAGTATGAACACAACCGTACTAGTTAAAATACAAACTTACTGGGAATTTTGCAGCTTTACTGGTTAGAGTTTAACCAAAACGGCATACCTTTATTGAGTCCAACAAACAATATTTATGCTCGGATTTTTCAAATTTTTTAAAAAATCGCATCCATAAAGGGAAGTATCGTTTGAAAATTACCGTAAAATCTCCTAATATTAAAAACTTTTAATCGATTTTGAATTTTGAAAATATAATGTTAGTTAGTTTATTTACTATACTTAGTAAGTTTACAAACTTGCTGATATTGTATCCTGACTGTAACATATATACACGTACATGTACACGGTATTAAGAAATTGAACATTTATTCATGAATCATTCGTTCGTCTTCTCTTTCTGTTTATGACTCCACTTTTGCGATTACTGAATATGCTTCCGTATACATATATATAGACTGCAATGAAATAAGCGTGTAAAAGATTCTCTATTACACTGCCAGTAAAGTAGTGCCACTCTTTGTGTGGCAGTGTGTCAGGGTACTCCCAAGCAAAAAAGCATGCTTTGTAAAAAATTGCTTTTTTGCTGAAAAAAGCGCTTTTTTGCTTATGAAGAAATTGATGCTTTATTGCTATTTTGCTGTTTTGATAATTTCAGCCTGAAATAACAATTTGTCATGAAGATATTCCTCTAGAAAATTGATTGTATTCATAACTACAAAATACCTTCACAGTCTGAATGTTATTATAAAATGGATAAATGAATTGAATCCATCATTTTCATTTACTGCAATAAATTTATTTTAATCGAAACACCTGGAAATGCTTTTTATTTGAATTCAACTCTAAAGCATTTATTTTAATTATTGAATATCATATCTTTAAAAATGTACGTATTTACAAATTTCCAATTTCAATACTCCGTAGTCCGAATCAGAGACGCCCTATTCTATGCATACGATTTACAGATTTTTTGTAGTTATAATGTCCGTGTTCCCTTTGCGAGTCGCTTTGTATTATACGGGGATTCCAAAAAACAGCAAAACAACAAAAAAGCGTGAAAACAGCAAAAAAGCATCAATAAAGCAAAAAAGCAAAAGAAATCGAAATTACCTCTGCTTTTTTGCTTTTTGGCGAACCCTGCCCAGAAGGCTACAAGCTATCCGCGTCGAGAGTATATCCGAATTTATTCGATATCCATATTTTGGGAAATTGGTGCATCCCTCATTTCATTTAATACAAATTAATTCATGCATTGAACAATACTGGTGAAAGGGATGATCCCTGGAATATTCCTCGGTTTTACCTTTTTGATTTCGACTTATTTCCCTTTGCCTCTATTTGAGTAAGGTTAGTTGTTTGAAGAGAAAAAAGCTGTTTCTTAAAGCCGATGATATTGGTACTTCTAATAAGGTATTAAGTAGATGAGTGTGGCCAACGTTATCATAGGCCTGTTTCAAATACAAGAGTTATTACGATTAAAGATTTGGTTTTTCTGGCTTGGTTTAGACAGCCAGATACAAA
>JABASC010001667.1:0-21752 GCA_019776185.1 Plutomurus gul | reverse complement strand
AAGTTGAAGAAATCGGATTCGTATGAGCACGTCGAAGCCTTGGCTTAACGGCAAAGGCGGCCGGCAGTGGACATAAGAACGTCCACAGCTACAGTTTTGGCCATACAGAGTTCGAATCTTCTTCCAACTTACAATGTCGGTTCGGTTGCAGATCTCAACCGAACCGAAGCAAACTGAAGTTGAGTTACTGAACCTAATATTCCCTTATGTTAGCCACGTAACCGAACCGAAAATTTCGGTTTGGTTCAGTTTAGCCGTAAATTGAACCAAACCGATATCATCACCAGCATAATCACTTAGTGTGCAGTCAGCATGACTGAGACGATTAGACGATAAGTCTCGGCTGGTAATTTATCAACTCGAGTCAAGTGCTGTGTACATGACACCACACGGTGAAACATGACACATAGAAAAGTGCAATAATAAAGTCTTCATTGTCTCCCTTTCCCATTCAAAAAAACATAACAAACACATTCTCATATCCTGCTTCAAAAATTACATATATATTTATCCCTTCAGAAAGTGAATTGCGTGAAGGTGTGATTTATTCCCTTATTATTAGTTTTGAAAACTCACGAACCACTAGCACCGAAGCATACATAACTGTCACTTCCAATGTGTACACAATATATTACGGCGTTTAAAGTAAAGGTGCTTCAGGTCTAAGGATTCAGAGAAGAATAATATAATCGTTACTTACTTATTGCATATATCGCAGTGTAGTTTACCGATGTATTTAATTAATACTAGTGGACCGCCGCCACCGTTCCATTCCAAATTGTTCGATAATTACGAAGGTTTTGTTTGTAAGATTGTTTTCTCGCCTTGATTATGTAGTGGGAATAGCAAGGTCACAGTTGTAGTGTAATTAAAATGTACCACGAGTTGGCAAATTTTGCTAAAATGTAGAAAAAGTGCTAATATTGGAAAAGGCTGTTTATTAAATCGCATGAATATGAAATTCAGCATGTCCTATACATATTAAATACCGATGTTCTATATTGCTTCATTTATGAATTTTGTAGTTTATAAACTTATTATCCATATTGTTGGTTGTGATATAAATTATTGCCACTATATATATTTCGTTATAGTTTCATACTTGTGATCATGTCGAAGGTCTACTCTAAACTGTGCAATCATTGATCGTTAAGTATAAGCTGCTTGTAAAAATAGTGGGAATTAGAACAGTAAATAAATTATTTAGCATAAATGTATACTCCGTACGCCAATGTACTCGGCAAACGTGCAAATCAATACTATCGCGGCTTAATACGATACAATACAATAAACCTGTTGTGGTCCGTTATCGCTAAGCTAGCAACTATAACTAGCAACATTTTTCACGACTATTTACGTAGTCGTATGGTCTTATAAAAAGGGTTGCATAAAACACCATGGTGTTTTAAATAAGCATTTAAATCAATATCTCTGTATCATGTAATACAATATGCAAATGTTTCTATCTAATAATCAGAGCTAGGAAAAGCAAGCAAAATCATGTATTAATTCGCTTCTTCCTGCAACCTACATCTTTGTTTTGTATTAACATGTTTCACATCCTATCAAACACAAATTTTGAAACCTAAAGTGCCTATTTTCCATATTTTCGGTTTTTTGTTAGTGCATATACATTTGCATTTATTATAGTCCTTATTTTTGGTTTTTAGTGCATGTAAAAGCCTTTTGGGAATTTTCATCTCAAGTCGAGCTGCGAAATATATTTATTTTTTTCTAATTCAGAATGTAATTTAAATTCTGTCTATGACTTAACAACGCATAAATTTGTGGGGCATGTTGCCACCATCATAGTACGATTAAATGTAGAATCAATCGGCTCATACTTGCCAATATTGGTTTTATTATAATGGTGAAATGGCGAAATGGTGATAAGATATGGACAAAAAATGGAGAAATAGTCAAATTGTATTTTTCATATATTATAAATACAACGTTTATCCACTTTGTAACATTGTGTACAATAGAATAAGATCAACTACGTATATTCCATTTCCCCACATTTTGCCATTTCGTAATGTTGACATTCATTTTGCCATGGTAAAACCCAACACGGCTTTTTCGAGTACGATCCACGAGTATACTCCATTTACAAAATGGACAACTGTATCCTTTTTAGAATTGATTAGTGAAATATTGTTCATTTACCTAAAAGGATTTATCATTGAAACTTTTGAAAGCAAAATGGATTAAATTGTAAACGTTTGATAATAGACGCTATCTTTAGCTCCTATTTATATCGACAATTTTAATGCATTTTAAGTGTTTATTTCAGCAGTGTTTAGAGCATAGTTATGACTTTTTCATGATTTTTCGTGCATGCTTATCCCGGCTCTGCCAATAATAATTGGTTGAGAGTTGACATATAGATAGAGTGCATGGCAAAAGTTTAGAAATACATATAAAAAGACTATATACTTCGTTTTTGTTGCGTGAGTCAAGCTCCAAAATTTGTCGTTCACCATTTCAATTGCAAATTGACCTTACATTCAGGTATATCTTTATTGCCACTAATAACCGTAAATAAAGGCCGAAGGTAAATACACAGAAAGTAAAAGCACTAAATTGTTGTACACCTCACGTTACAACTATTTTAGCCCTAATGACGCGACAGCACAACATTACCGCCATTCAAACCCGAAAGCAGAGTGCTGCTAACAATAATTAAAAAAGCATACTTTATTGACCGCTGTTTTTGGCAGATTAATTTCAATGTTTTTGCTTTCACGATAAATATGTATCTTTTTCATTATTGATCAAAACTGGGATGATATGATAACAGACTATAATACTACCATACAGTATCTTACAAAAAATTGGATTATTTGGTGTTTGAATTCAATACTTATTTTTAATCAGCTTTTCAATCATTACAACATTAAAAATAATGGAACTTATAAGGCAAAGCGCCCCCTCGCCAATTAAAACATGTGATATACCATTCGACGCAGAATTTTACGCTGATTTCAATGGTGTATGACATAGTTTACGGAAATTCCAAATAAGGTCAAAAATCAAGATTTTAGTTCAACATTGGTGAACATCCCCTTAATAAAGCGAAATTTGTAACTTAGCGAAGCAAATCTTTTTTCTAATCGTTTTTGAATGTCGCAATATACTTTACACTACGGCCTGATTCCACCCCTCCCTTCTCGTCATCTCGCCACGAAAATTTCTAATTCACTCTATTGCATTTGAAATGAGATATTTAGATTGGGTAAACAGAATCACAGAACTAATGCCTACATCCACAGAGGCGTCATCACGCCTCTTCTTGCATCTGAATTCTTAATTAATAGTGCTATTTAGATACAAAGGGAACAAATTTAATTATCAAAATAATTAAAAGGTTTCTTTTAATTAGCATATTTAACCGTCTAAACAGTAGAATTAAACGCTAATTCTGTTACTTACGCCAGGATGCAATAAGAATATTAGCAATGGAATGAAATATATTACTTAATATATTTAATATCAAACAGAACTTCTGCTTCCAGGCTTCATAGGTCGCTTACCTCATCTAAGTAGTTGAAATCTTTCTGATTGCTGCTTCCCTTGAGATGAGGAGTTAAGAGAGTGCACGCTACCACAGTGTGCTGGTGGGTACACTGTGTGGCTCACGAAAGCGCGGTTTCCGGGCGTCAAATTGGTTTTCAAACTTTGTGTGTAAAAGTAGCTTTAATTTATGCCAATTCTTTGGGGCAGACGTTGAACCAGGACTGACTGAGTGCCAGTTTTGAAAATGGTTGTACTTGCGTTAGCTGTTCGATAGTCTGGAAAGGCAAAACGTGCGCCTGTCTTCTCCAAATATAATGCCCTCATGGGACTTGTATATTGAATACTTGTATACTTGTCATTGCGGGAGATGAAATCGGTAATAAGTAGGAGTATTTGCCAGACCATTAGTAATTCCGACAAATATAGTTTCTACACCCAAATTATTTATCTACTGAACTTGTGACTTAGCTCGCAACTCATTCAATGCAAAACTAAACTTTTCGTCGACTCATTATCAGTATACGTAATGAGAAAATAATTTCTCCTTTCACTTTCTCACTTTCATTTGCTATACGTACTGTGAAATACGAATCTAACGGCACAAGCAGTAAAGTAACAGTGACTTAAACAACATGAAGAGACCACATGACAACTTTCAACTCTGAAGAGTGCATACAACTTCGTAGGTGCTGTGCTTTACTCTTATAGTCACTACTATAGTCACCAGTGTTATTTCGCCATCGAATTCGATTTTTTCATTTCTTTCTCCGCTTCCGTCTATTTACACACTTCATCCTTCTTTGATCTGCTAAGAGAAGTCAAAGAGAGCAGAGTAGATCTCAACTTTGACTTTAGATATTCTCATCCGACATCCATTCCCTGTATATAGCAGTACACGTTCTTTAAAGTAATCTGCAGCCGGCGAGACACGGGGGAATTCATTTTTCGTAGAAAACTTGATTTTCCCAAATATATTTGATTTTCATTTCATTTCTCAAACGAAACCTGTGCATGCATACAAGCGAAAGCTTGAAATTGAAAGACTCGATCACTTTTAAGTACACCTTCCTACATACTTGTTATCTTCTACTTTTATTATTGCCCAAATGTATAAAAGATATGTTCGCAGATATGAGAAGTGTCAGATTATAATATAGATGTACTCTTCAAGTTTTTCAGGTATTCACGTGAAATTTTCAGTGGTTGTAGAAGAAACCTGTGACTATTAGTTGTGAAAAACCATTCCCCTAGCAGTACAATAGCCCAAGTTATGCCACATTAATAGGAGAAATTGTTTTACGATTTCATAAAAAAATGAGATGTCAGGTTCAGGTTTCTTCACACATACATCCTGCTGGAAGAGGGATTCAGCCCAAAACCTTGATTTTAATTTGACAAGGGACCACAAAATGGAAATTACGGGTAAATTTTTTAAACGTGATAGCACTGGGTACAAAAGTAACGAATATCACATTAAAACGGGAATATGTATCCCCACGTAGGGCGGTATGACTTCAAAGTGGACGTTTTTGTGACATTTCCCCCCATTATCTGTAGAAGGAAAGGAGATATTTTAAAATTGGTTTCAATTCCAGAGACGACTAACCAATGTGAAGGGGTGTTTTTCACCATTTTGCAGAATTCCAAATCTTTTTGAATTTAAAAAAAAATTCTCAAAAAAATGTTATTGAAATAGCCAATTGGGATTTCGGATTGACACTTCCAGGATAATGTATTTTACCACCTATTCAATCATTTTAGTGATTTTTTTTATATTAATGGTACTTTGGTACTTATTATTCGTATGCGGCGAAATCATATAACGACAACTCACACAACAACCAATGGTGATCCATTTGTACAGCTAAACAATAGATTTTTTAGAACTAATAGCCAAAAGTTTCTTCAACAATCACTGAAAATCTCACGTCTCTAACTGAAAAACTTGAAGGATACACCCATATTTGTATGTTGGGTCTTATATATCTGCGAACATGTATCCCAAATACATGAACTACTCATTTCGCGGTTGCAGTATAATTCTATGTATTTTCCAATAAGTAAGACGGATTGTGTTAAACTGCAGAGAAAGCCGAAAGTTGAAACACTCTTTGTACAGCCAAAATAAATTGTATTTGAAGCTATTTGTATTGGGGCCGAAGTCAATCTGCCCCACTGTTGTTCAATCCTCCGTAGAGCTGCCGTGAAGCATATCAAGATCAGCTAGAGTCTGCGAGCTTATTGAACTCGTCAAATCATTTCTTGTGTTTCTTACGCTTCTTAATGTCCGCTGAAATGGAAAGGACGAGAAGGAGAAACCGAAGTCATGTCACGCCACAGTTGTCAACTATCCAATCATTGTAACAGTACCATCTAATGCCTACATATTATTTAGTTTTGCAACCACTAATTTCACAAATTTTGCAGCAAAAAGGCAAAGCTTGCCTTAATAATGATAAACTCCTTTTGTTGTTTGCAATGGTGAGATTTGATGTCTGTCGGTGAGCGTGAGAAATTATAAGCGCATCTGTCTCTCCATTTCGAATCACACTTGGAAATAAAATATTCCCTGCGGAGGATATGGAGAACCCTTCGCCATTATTGGAGCGCTGACTACAAAATCAGTATTTGTGTTGGAGGAAATTGTGAAAGTAGGTGATCATTGTAGGCAGAGTGAGAAAGCGAGAGAAATCAGACATATGGGTTGGCAATGATGAGGGAAGTGAAGGACCACTGAAAAACGAACAAAGGCAATCCATCAATCCTCTCACTCGCTCACTCACATCACATCACATCCCATCAGATCACATCAAAAATACTTATAGTCGAATGATACATTGAGCAATCGCTGGAAACGAATTGATGGCTTCCCTTGAGCAGAGAGCCAAAAGAGTTTGTGGTCTATGTATAGCACAGCCGTACAGGTTTGAGCGAACCATCAAATGTCGGAATGTGGGAAGAGGAAGAGGCTCCAAAGAATAAGGTATTTCTTTCGATTTTCCTTTTGATGGCGGAGCGACTATTAACTTTCCTCCAGAAAGAAAACGTGGCTAGTGTCATGATTCGGGTAACAGCCAAAAGTAAGTCACATGAAATTCAATCGAGAGAGAGAGAAGAATTGCTGTACGAGCATCTGTTCCGATAACAAAAGTTCTAGCCTAGAACCTCTAGGCCAAGGCAGTGTTATTTCGTCTCTCCGAAAGAGATAAACAGAAAGCTGCACATATATTTCTATAGATATTTGTCCAAATACCTGCCCACTTAAGGACGGGTGGGCTGGAAGCTGCACGATGCACTATAGAGTGCTCGAAAGAGAGCTGTTCACAAAGTTTGTTTAGGCGCGTATACATTTCTGCTACAAAATACTAATCTACAGATAGTTTACAATTCTGAGAGTGATCTGAAACAACAAAACAGTATGTTGTGAGTTTATGTATGAACAGACCTTTTCCTCTTATCGCCTGACCGCATTTAATACAGTCAATGCATTTGAGCAGGGGAGAGTGCTGTAGATTGGACCTTACTTCAGGTTGGACCTCCTTGATTATCTCTAATCCTTGCTTACTTTTACGTGGAATTTTTAATTAAAATTTAGCTCGTCATCATATAATGTGTATGACGAAATATGTTTAACATTCGTTTTAAATTGAATTTAAAAAAAAGTAATTTCGGAGTCCAAAATCACTCTAAAGTGAATTTTCGTTCCCTGACTAAAAGTTCATTTGCGGCCGTTATTTTAATTTTTAAGGGGTAAAAATTTCTTGACACATAATATGAATATTCAGGATTGACAGTTGATATTAGTTTAGATATACATGTATCATCTCTCCTGGAGAAGTTTGATCCAATACAAAAAATCAGGTTGCTGTAGGTTGGACCGCGTCTGTGTGTTGCAGGTTGGACCGTCACGAAATAGTACTAATTATGAGTTTTAAGCATCAAATTAAATTTAGATTTGGTTACAGTGGTCATACAAGTGTATTCAACAAACAAAAAGGAGATGAATTGTTGAAAATATAGGTAAAGGAAGCGGTTGAACACTGTTGTGAATTGTCTCATAAGAAAACACGTACTAAATAAGCTTTGAATTGTGAAAATATAGGTAAAGGAAGCGGTTGAACACTGTTGTGAATTGTCTCATAAGAAAACACGTACTAAATAAGCTTTGAATTGTGAAAATATAGGTAAAGGAAGCGGTTCAACACTGTTCTGAATTGTCTCATAAGAAAACACGTACTAATAAGCTTTGAATTGTGAAAATATAGGTAAAGGAAGCGGTTGAACACTGTTGTGAATTGTCTCAGAAGAAAACACGTACTAAATAAGCTTGCGCTTAAATGATCACATAAAGAGGTGTGAAACTTGGAAGCAAAATTAAATAACGAGACTTATGGTTACGTTGGTTCATGCAACGACATCCTGTGCTGATTGAAACTGCTGAACACAACCAATTCACGAGTAGAGTTAGCTATACTGCAAAGGAAAAGAGTGAGAAATTGTTTCAACCAAGTCAAAGAAGAAAGGTGCGCCAAAACACCCAATTTACTCCGCTTAAAAATTGTAAGTAATAAAAAGTGTAGCAATGTCTTCAAATTTGAAGACAATAAATAATATTTTATGAAGTTTAAAGTGTTGTCGTCATAATGTCACAAGGTCCAATCTACAGCACCATTAGGTCCAACCTACAACACTGGTGCTGTAGGTTGACCGAAACGTTTTTTTAAAAAACTTTGTAACTACGGCATGACAGCACTTAAAATTAGTAACATTAATTCAATTTGTACCTAAAATACTGATGAATAATATACGCATAATAAAATAATTAAAAATATTTTGCCTGAATTATGAAAATTATTCAAACGCAAAAAGGTCCAACCTACAACACTCTCATCTAGGAAAAAAAACACAATTTACGAAAAATATGACTGGACGTTTTTGAAATACTTTTCAAATGTTAATTTTGTGCCATGTGAAAGACGAAAAAATTTGGCAGGGCGCATGTCTAAGATATTCTCTTACTCAAAATACAATTAAAATGTGGGTCTTTACTCTCCCTATATAGTTCTCCTACTCAAACACCTCTTTTTTCTAAATTCAGTTTATACTGGAAAAATTTCGAAAATTACATTTTTTCACCTTCATGCGCCCTGGACAAAATGTTGAACTTCAATAATATTGCAATAAAAATTGGTTTTGTCTTACTGGAGACCCACACTAATCGATCTTGTAGGAGTCCACCCCCCTTAAGTATCTATTACACACTGCAAATTTCTGGGTGTCTACAGAAGTCAGTAGGAAAGGGTAAATAGCTAGAGAGAAAGAGATAAACCTTCTGCTCCTTTTATAAAGTTAGAAAGATAAATAGATACGAAAGTAGATGATAGATGAATACAAATAAATAATAGAATTGGTTAGAAAGAGCTGCTACAGTACATATTATATACAGGAAAACCTTATACATGTCCATAGTCCGCGTATTCGTGTACACACACAGACTAAATCCGAACTTTCTGAAATGCGTACCGTATACACAGTAAATATTGCAAACACTACATATTTTATGCTATTTCCATCAAAATGGTTGCCAACCTACAGGCATTTCGGAACTTTTGTGCATGGTATTAAATTAGTAGAAAGTAAGAAGAGTGTAACTCCTAATAGACCTAGAAAAGCTTTTACCTCCTCAAGTTCCAATTCAGATACATGTACATGTTTGTTGCTAAAAGGTAGCACTTGAAAGGCTTGAAAGGATTGAATGCACCAAGAAAAAGATGCAGAATTGGGTAAAGAATGGACTTTGAGAATGTCAAATTGGTTGTTGACTTAAATTTCAGAGTTTCTTCAGTTCCAAAAAGTGTTATCAAAAAGTATGTTTGCACTCAAATGGAAAATTATTCAGTTGTACAGTATTTCGTAGTATCCAGGGGGCTCATGTCATCCCCGTACGTCATTTCCGCGAGCCCAAAGGTAGGAAATCCTAAGAGATATCCCCCTTTATATGCTTCGATATATAGGATTCGCTTTAGTTGCTTCGACAGGTCCCAAATTTAGGATGAGCCGCCAAGATGCAACATGTAAATTTGAATCTCAAAGTGTCAATGTACTAATTCTAAATTGTAAGTTTAGTCTAGTTTTAATGTTTGTTGTATGGCACGGTGGGGGAGCAGCCCGGAAGTGAAAACTCACAGGTTCGATTCCTGTAGTCCATACGAAATTTTTAATCCTTCTCTGTAAACATTTGCCCACGTAGGCTGAAAATTTGTATTTATAACAAAATTCTTAAGGGGATGTTCACCAAACCATGGTTGCCATGGGATTCGAGCTGTATTTAGTATTGAAATCCACGTATACATCTCATATGCACATCAGATTTATCATATAGAGCATCAGTGCATTTGAATAACCATAGTGATGTGCAAAGAATTACCCAGCAGCAGCCACCGCCTTCAGTTTTTAATAAATATCTCGAGAACCATTGAAGATGGACGGGGGTCGTTCCCTTCCCAATGAAATTACCTACAAAATGAGCCATTACTCCACTTTGTACGATTCGCAGTTCTCTCTATCGAAAGGCGCCTGTTTTGGTGTTTTTTGGCGATTTAGTGATCCTCAATGGTGAATATCTCGAGAACCATTGAAGATGGACAAAAAATAGGGGCAGTCGGTCCCTTCCCAGTGAAATTATCTACAAAATGAGCCATTACCCGACTTTGTACGATACGTAGTTCTCTCTATCGAAGGGCGCCCGTTTTGGATAGTTTGGTTAACTTCCCCTTAAGTAGAAAGGGGATATTTCAAAAATTTGTAACTTGTCAAAAAATTCCTGCAAATTTTTATGAAACCGAGTTTTTAACAATTTGTAAATAACAAGCGCCATGGTGACAAATTTGTACTTGTCGCGTTTCAACTTATATGAAATACCCCCCTGGGGGTATTTCATATAACTTTTTCACTGTATTTACAACGAAAAACTTTTAAATCACCATTACGACAATGTTATAAGGATAGGGACTGACAAGTTTGTCGTTGTAAATACAAGTGTAAAAGTTATATGAAATAGGGCCCTGGTGATAGTATTTTGCAATATTTTCTTAACTACTTTATAGATTTTTATGAAATTCTAAACAAGATGATATGCGTTAACGATACAGAAAAAAAATCAGGTGGAAAGAGAAAGTGTTGTTACCCGGTGAAAAGTGCTTACCCGGAACGATTAATTGCCCAAAAAAATGCCCAGCCCATCGGCTGGGCATTGGGCTGGGCATTTTTGGATGCCCACTCACCTCTGGTATCTAACACTACACTTTACTAACCATGGTGAAACGGGCCTCACATTTAAAATTTGCATTTTTTGCATCGTTCGATCCGACAGTGGCAGTAAAATTATTTCAACCTTTTAACATTGTCACGCACTCTGTTTTACAAATACTTTAGTTGATCTTTTCCACAATATCACCGAAAAGTTCTTTTCGACATTCTTGCAGAGCTCTATACACTTAACACAGGTGAGGTATGCAAAGTAATAAAAAAAGATGTGTGAAAACATATACATAAATTGCAGAGGTTCGGCGAGCGTTTTTCACAAAACGTAACCGTACATCTTTCTCACTTGCTGCCTTTTCTTGTCTTTCAATTACGCCTATCCTACAAATAGGATAGGGTACACACATCCTGCTGATATTTCGTTCTAGTCCTACTAACGTTTTTCTTGGTAAAGGGATCTCTCACAATTTTGTTGGTTTAGAAAGGATGAAGAGGTGATGAATGTAAAATGTAAAATAAATAGGAGCCCGTTGTTAAACCATACTGAATGATGCAAGGTCCGATATATTGTGCGAATACTACGTAGGACAATGAACACTATTTACGCATTCTGTTTAAATTAATACACACGATTAAAATTTGTTTGTTTAGCGGTCAACAACGTTTATTTTTATTTTGCAGACAATTGATGGGTACAACACGAAAATACTAAGGAATTAAAGAGAATGGATGAAGTGCACATACGTATTTCTATTAAGTAATAGGGTGGTTTAAACAAATGAGTTTCGGTTACATTTATTCTGCTATGGACAGAAGGAAAGAGAATAGACTCTGCTCTGCTCATGACTTTCAGTAAATTGATGACTCTGTATGCCCGGCTTAATGTTAGTGCATGTACTACACTGCTATACTCTTGCCGATCCAGTATATGTACTAATGCTGAAGTGGACGTAGAATTATTAGCTATTTATATAAAGGATTCCTCATCTATAGCCACCAAGAGTAACACGAAGAACAAAGGCGTACTATTTATAATCAATAATACATTCCAAACGGAGACTCTATGATGATGGGATGGCAACTAAACTGTTCTCCTTAAAACGACTGCACTTCCTACCATAGATCTAAGTAAGTGTCCAAATGATATTCTATATGAAAGTATTGTCTGCACTATATAGCGTCTATGTACATCAGGAATTGGAAATACTGCGAGTTTTGGCGTGCAGACTTTTTAAGTACGCAGCAATGTTCATATGTATTAGTATCTGTGCTCATAGTCCCTATCTGACAATGAGATTGCTTGCACATTCAAACAACTGCCTACAAAAGTATAGATGCTAGTAGCAATAGATTATATATACGAATTTGAAGAAAAATCGTCGTTTTGCTTCAGAAAGATAACAGAGAATCTCTTTCGAAGACGGAAAGAAGTGATTTGGAATGAGAGAATACGACTGTATTATATTCTCAAACGACTTCGCTCTGCTGACTCTACTCACATTCAAAATTTAAAAGAGTGCTAAATTTGATTTGGAAATTTTGATAGTACCAATATAGGCACAGCCTATCCAAAAATTCCATAATGGTGGATATCTATCAGACGAATGATAGATATTAATTTAGAGGGTAGTAGAGAATAATTGATAATAATTCTTAGGACCCCAATGCAGCATGCATTATCATCGAAAATATTCTATGATAATTAGAAAGTAGTTTTGTATTCATTCTTACCAATAAACAGTGCTAAATAACCTAATTTATTTTGAAATATTGTCTTAAATGTATCGAATAATGGAACCTTTAAATTCTAGTACGTTGGCGCATCGGAGTTATTAGCCAATTTCACCTTTCGTGCGTGCGTTATCACACAAAAGTTTATAGCCCACATATTCGATCCCCATACACGTTATATTATGAATATGCCCTTATACTTAACAGTAGGTATGCACGACACAGAAAACGTACAGCAAAATATCTCCAGATATACGTGTAAGTGCGTGTAAGTTCATTAATGTCAATATTAGTTACATAGCTGAGATGTCGTGTTTGCCACCAAATGAAATAGCTGCTACTCTGCCCGCCACGGCACCAATTCTATAAATAAAATAGGTATCATTTATGTAATGGACCATGCATCGATCCGATTCTCATCCAATCCTTGTGTTTTATTACAGCACTTTTAAATAGTGCAGAGGTGAACCCGACATGCATCCATTTAAATACACGCCCGTATTTCCCCGAGAGCAACACTAGGAACCATGTATGAATATCACCAATACAAAATACGAGCATATTAACATAATATGCCATAAGAGCGATCTTATTATTTGGAGGGCTCGTTCTCCAACTCGCCCGTAGCGCTTGTGTCTGCATTTACATGTACTTGTGTATTCACATTATTTGGAGAAAGGGGAGCAGTGAATTAAACAGTAGTGACACAGACAACCCTCGAAACTACAGCGAAAACTTTCATTTTATTATTATGCACTACAACTTCTTTCGGTAGCTTCCACGTTGAAGCGACCATGATTAAAAATTACGGGCGAATTTAGTTTCATATGAATTTGCTTGTCAATGAGCACATGCAAATATCATGTTTGCGTAATAAGACCAGGGAACAAAATCCCCGACCCATGGGTTCTCGGAACATGAGTCGGTTGTGTAATGCAAGCAAATACGATTGTAAACCTAAACAACCATATATTTTATTTATAACACTATAAAGTCCTGCATCTGAAATTAAATTGTTAAACATTGAAAATTCAGAGAAGTAGTACTCAAGTTTTAAATAGTAAATTCATAATAATTGTAATTTATTTAGTCGCCATTGTAATTCTTTAATGATCTATTAATTATACATAATTTAGTGGCTTTCTCATTTCTTAACCGATTATGTACATCCGTATATCGTACCGATATGCTAAGTTAAACTGTCTCAATTGAATTTCAAATTCGATCTTCTAGACGATACAAATAATAACATTGATAGTATATACATAAGAACAGATTCGGATTGCACCACGGAAGAATTGTAGAATTTGTAGAGTGTAGTTCGCCCGCATTTCCTAATATTAGCCTTTAGTCATTCTGGCACAACAAAGACAACACTACTAATTCAGTAGATTCGCAAAATACCAAAACCCAATGGGTAGGGTTGTTGGCAGAAAACCCACGACCCAAAACCCGTGGGTCGGATACCTTGAATAAGAGAACGTCCTCAGTATGAATACTCTTTTGCATTTATCAGGTGATATTACACCGTTAAATAAAACGAAAGGGCGTTGTCATGTTCATCGTTGCTCTAGTGTATGACAACATCTAGAGATTGTTCGAAACACGATGGCGTGTGTCCGTGTGGTGTGTTTCATGAAAATACATATATATCATTACTTTCATTACTCATAATATTCAGAAATTCAGATATTATCTGCACAACTTCAACCATTGAAATGCTGAAAATGAAAGCTTTCCCAACGCGCTGATTCCCATTCATTTTCTCAATCGCTGCTGATGTCCATACATATTTACGCGTGGGTCGCTGAGACACATACTAAAAATTTCAACATGGTGCTACTGATTTGCATTACGCTTACAAATGGTACTGCCAGTAAGCTACCTGAAGGATACAGAGGCAGAAAAAAAACACATGTGTACTAATTAGCTGGAAAAGTTAATGGATAATTAAAAAGCCCGGGCGAGTGACTGACACGGTGCCGTTTAAACACAGTCTTACTGAACTGTGTTTGGGAACAAAAATGCAGCTGAAAAGAACATGTGTTTGTGGTCGATCACGATCGGCTCTAATCAAATCCTTATCGCGAACGAATACAAATATTTACTCAGCTGAGAAATGTCGTTTACTATTAGAGAGATTTGAGATAGATAGGATAATACCTGTGTTCTTACTCTTACTCTCACAAAGGACTGATAACAAAAATCGATCCTATATAGCACTAACACTTGACTCTCTTATTGTACAGGTCCTTTCACTGTCTTGTCCCTTAAATTGTTGACTTGTTTTCACTCCATTTCCTGGCAGACATTTACACTCTTTTCGGCCTTCCACTCTTTACAATGTTTCGAATAAATTAACGGCACGCTTGTGTGCTGTCTTTTCGTAAGTTAGTGTTGTGTAACAAATGTAAGTAACTTCCTATTGACTGTATTTTGTAATGCCTTTGAGAACTCTATATAAGTCAACGGAACGGGCATCCTATCTTCACTACTAATTCTTCTCCGTTGGTCCTTTTATAGTACATATTTCAAGCAAACTGGTGGAATCGAAACTTCAGATATACTGCAAACAAATTCACTTAAAATTACATGTACATTTTGCTGACCTTTGCCATTTGCTTTCATCATGCACGAAAGGACGAGAGAACAGGCATATCAAAACGGAATAGTAACACGGACCCGTGCATTGGACTCGAGCGATCACATTTAATCTTACCTAAAGATCTTAAGCTAATGAAAGTCTAATGCAAGCAGATTATACAGGGTAGAAATTAAGACGCACTACCAGTTGGGAATACAGTACGCTAACATTGTGAAATTTAGAACTAGCGGGCGATTCATTTAATGTTCACTCTGTTCACTATTTCTTGAGTGTGTCAGACAGATGATCCAGATAATGAGGTGATAATGATGATGACTGATGACATAATATGATGATATAAATAAGAAATTTATCGGACACAAAGTCTAAAAATAAAGTGTATAAGGTACCAATAATGTAGCACTGTAAGCTGCTTGGCCATACTACGTACCTAAATTGAAATTTCTATTAAATTCACCAAAATTTCAAAACAACTGTAAAGATATCTCTGTCAAATATAGGCGCATTGGTAAATAGTCACCCTGTTACATGAACTAATTGCAACTGTTTGTCCTACTTCAAAAGGTTACTAATGAACCCTTCAAAAGATGAGAGTTTGTCTGTTGTCTAATATAAAACTTGATCTTGTTATTATTACAAAGTTATCAACTTTCATGTTTGAATTCAGTTATCATTTCATGTCCTTTGTTCCAATGTAGAAATGTTTTAACACCTTTGAGTGCCGTGTGGTACTAGTCAGACGCGTTGCAGGAACGAAGTCTACCTGTATTATACTGAATAGAATCGATTCCTGCGTGTTCTGATTATTGTGTTTAAGTTTTTATTTTACACTCGACATTCTTTGTACAGAAAACGTAGGGTAGGTTGCTCAGAGTTAATTAGTTTATTTTTATCTCAATGCCTAGTCTGTACATAATCTGTAATGCTTTCCAGTTACTATTTACCAGCACCGAGATCATGTTGATCTCAGTACAGTTTCCTAAAAATCGATAATCACCGCGTATAAACACAAAGTCAAGAATATTTTTACGTACGGTACGGAACGGTACCTATTCCATTAAATTTGTAATGAACGACCGGAGGTTAAGAAACTCTTTCCAGGCCTACGTAGTATATCGCGCATCCTTTAACTTATTGTTAGTAATAGTAATAGTTAAAATTTTATGGTGTAACTATACTCGTATGACTCTGATTTTGCTTTAACTTCAACCTGGGAGCACATAGTAAAATGTTTAATAGCATCCACAGAAGGTATCCAACTACTACCAACAAAAGCAAACATTTCATAAAACCATACGCAGTTCTACTCTTCTAGTCAGCATAGCAGTACTGACTAGTGTCAGTGATTTTTATTTCAAGTGGCACCATTTTATCCTCAATTTGTAACTGAAATAACTTGCCTAGAACTCAGATTTTTAGAAGAGGTTAATCGTAAAGAGAATGTGCTATGAATGTACACCATATACAAATGTTAGTTTAATTAGAAAGTGACTTTCTGTATGGCTTGAGATTAGTAAGTCCCTTTGTAAATAATCATTTCCCTGATGCTCTAACTAAGCAGATATTCACAAAAATCTATCAATTAGGTGAAAATATACATATACAATGGCTATGCAGAGAACTCCCAGAAAAAGTAGCCACAGGAGGTCAAAGTGCCTATTGCCTATAACTGAAATGATATAATATTTTATTTAGTGGCTACATTCCCAAATGACGTGGTTTAGAGTGTAGTTATTAGAGCACCTATTTATTATGCATTAATGACAGGGAGGATCAACAACGTCAGCTCAGTGTATACACATAAATTTTAGTGAAAGTGGTGGACGTGAAAGTAGATTTAGCTAGTCCGATTACAATGTAAAGCCAGCTGCTGTGGATGCACTCAAACGTTCTCATTCCATAAAAACATTCGAGTTCCTGAACTCCTGCAACACGTTTAATGTGAGACGATTATTTTCCGCAGATTTATCCTACATCTTTTCTTTTTGTGTATTCTGTAGTACATTCCATTACCAAATGGAAGGAAATGGTAACGTAATCCAATGTTGTAAGATTCAGCAAACATCCATTTTCGTTGTACTTTAAATATTTCATGAATGTTTACAAACCTTAAATTATTCAGTTGACAAAAATTCTGGGTTGTAGTAGTGTGTAGTAGCCCCATGTAACAGCTTGTGAAAGCGTGAGCTAGTAAGTTAGTACTAGGAATAGTCAAGCAGAAACAAACTGCAAAACATACTAGGGATATTAACATGGCTAGTATACGGAACTCCTCTTTTACCACTTAAGTATAACTGACTGTTATATAACTTTATGTAACTTTAGGTGTTTCAATCTCGTGTTAATCATATTTAAGCATCACATATTAAGTCTTTCCTGTTACACTCTTAGTGACAAATTTGGCTTTTATATGTACTACATGGAATTACCCCAAAACCGAGGTGATTCAATAAGACAATAAAATAGAAATATTGTGAATGATTCACTGTGAATCCTATGCAATTACAATGTGAGCCGATTAAACTACTTGTAATACTAAAATACTAACAGCACAATAATCGAGATATGTAAGTAGTCATCGCATTGATTATTATTTTTAATTATTTTGTAATATCTCCAAAATATCTGTTAATTAAAGGTAATTAACAGATATTTTGACATTCTAGAAAACAAGCGTTAATTTCTTGTACTATTTCGTTTGTACTCCTTCCACACTGTCAATTATAGTAAGTAGTATAATGTTGAATTTATGTTAAAGCAACAGCTCACGCAAAGTAAAAATGTTTCTTACCTTAACATGAGAATATTGATTTCGCTCGAATGCAGGAGGTAATAGCTTGAGACTTCAAACAAATATATCCGTCCGATATATTCCTAAGCTGCGGATAATAACAGTGGCTATATCTACGTTCACTTTTCTTGTACGGTGAAAATGACACCTTGGTAGGTGTGATTGGTATCGTGTTTGTTGTGGAGGCTAGATTATGATGCAACAAGGATGTATTTCTCTAAGTGTTTTCCTGTAGCTATATTGTCCTACTATGTCCACTATGTTGTACTAAACAGTATCTAACACAAATGTCCCACTAAAGCCAACGTCACGGACCACTGATGAGATAAGGATAAAAAACTCAGATAGCAGAGACTTCTCTTGTTTCAAAATGGCTTTGGTCTATTATTGTGACAACAGATTCACACACACATAATAACATACTCCATGGAAAAAAGCGAAGAAGATATAGCACTTGTAATATAGCACCAAGTTAAAGTAACGGCCACAGTCAACGAGCAACGGTAATAGACACAAGAGTGGGGAGAAAAAAATATTTTGACAATGTGTTATGCGATGAGGATAAGAGTAGTCTTAAGTCATTCGTTGTGTTGTGGGACGAGAGATGAAGGGATCTGCTGTGTCTGTGTGCAACTTCTTTGCTTATGAGTTGTACACTGTAGTAGAATGAAGACGACGAGACGAGTGGCAGAATAGAGAACGGATAGTCGGCCCAGCAGAGAGTTTTCCGCGACTGTTATCTTGCTCTCACTCCTCTACGTCAGTGCAATGCGGTCCTCAGCAACAGCACAGTAATCCGACGTGCATCTATACCTCATCTACAGATGGGAAAGACGGTCTGAGCGAAATGATGTTCTCGAAAGTTGCCTACTACTACAAGCAATAGTCGTAGTATGTAGTGGTGGTGTGTGGTTGTTGTGTACGTAGCAGTAGTGAGATAGGATCTGGTCGTCTCTCCGCTTTGCTAAGATCAGATTTTCTGCTCAGCACATAGATTTGGAAACAGAAGAAAAACTGGAGCAGTAGTAGCAGTAGTATTTGCTCTTATTTGTTTTTGGTTTCAGAGCAGAAGTAAATAGTAGCTTGTGCAAGAGATGAAATGGAGATGGGAAGGATGATATGGTACACGGAGAACAAGGATCGGATAAGACAAGACAGCAAAGCAATTGCAATGCATCGATGGGCTGTATGACGAAGGAAAGACAAGATGAGATGAGACTACATGTAGGAATCAACTGGCAAAGCCAAAGTCAATATAGAAATAATGAGGAAGCATTGGAAATAAATTCCCGATGGATGTTATGAGACGTCTCTATTTACATTTGCATCGCAATGTCCTTATATGATATAGTACCTCCAGTTTCTCAGCCACTACAGACTGTACACTGTACTTAGTGCTTACTATGTTCGGTCTTTGCAGCAAAGCATGGTGTTACTGTGGTCCTTTCACTCGACACTATTCTCTCATGTGTGTACTTTGAATCGTTAGCGAAATCCACTTTGAAAATATGAATGAAATGATAACAGCATTCCAAACAACCAAAACAGTTCTTCAATTTCTACCGAATTCCTATTTACTCTTCCCGGCTCCAATTTCCTTTTATGTTTCGAGACTTTTGCCAGAGTAAACAGCAACGGGAGCCCTGTGCAATATATATATTGTACTCTTTACAATAATACTTGTACTTGGTGCTCAGTACTAGTGACCGCAGAGAGAGAGAGAGAGATGAGTCAATTCAGAGTTCGTGGGATAGGGCAAGTAGATGTTCTCACTGCACAGTACAACTTACACCGAGTGATAAGCCTACAAGGAACTAGACGAGCAACTCGAACAACTTCCACCTACACTTCACACTCACATACGAGCACTACACGATCGCATGAGAAGCATCAACATCTATACAAATATCGTGGAACATGGAATACGAATTCCCCCCCAGCAACAGAACATGGTTCGTATCCAGTCGTCGTGTTTGGACGAACCTCCACTTTTGCAGCCAACCACCAGCCCTTGCGGAGACACACCGAATTTCAGAGCTTCAGAACCGAACTCGAGGCTTCTCACATACACATTTCTCCGTCTACTCAAAGTCTTTTTAGCTTTTGCTCACAGTATTAGTACATCGTCATCACGGTCCATTCCACATTTCCAGGCAATGCACACACGTCGCCCCGTATCCACATTTACAGTATATCGCCCAGACATTCCCCCGCATGCAATGTACTTTTCTGGCTGACTGGAAATAATGACTAGCTATAAGGCTCTTTGTAATAGTTCTATATCTATAAAAGGTCCACACAGCCAAAACACATGCAGTCCGGAAACACATCGCAACCAAATCTTTTCCCAGGGACTAAAGTACCAATTCTCTTCTACATGTAATAATGAATATTGTGTGCAGTTGGGAGTCGAATCGAACAGCTTCCCTCGTTCTCTTGGAAATACTATTGAGCACAATTCCATTCCGAAATTGAGTGTCTACACTGAAGCAGTTTTATACACGACATGACAAGCTAAAAAACAGACCACATAACAAGCAGAGAGTACCGGACAAGTGCGGCTTAGCGTGTGCCACATTGTTATAGAATGTAGTCATTTTCCATTCTGATTTTTCCCCACAAGAATTCACAGCATCTCGACCACACTCCTCTATCGGTGTTTTAGTAGTATAATTTTTCACCTGCTACTTCACAGCTATTCAACTTAATCTGGCGTCTGACAAGATTCCCCTTTGCCAATAACAGATATTAGAGATATTGGAAAATAAATACCTTTCAGCACCAATAACCATTTTGCAGGAAAATAAAGGAAAAGATGGAAAATGTCGGGAAGAAACATCAAAAAGCAATAAAATAACACTGTACCAATACAAATTCCTAGCAAAAGCCGACTGTTCAGAAATTACTTACAGGTTAACTTAGCATTCAATTTGCAATCCATTCAACGGTAGCCGAAGCATTCCTAAACGATTCAAATGTTCAACGAAAATATAAGTGCCTCAAAAGTCACGCCCGGAAAAAATTGTTGAAAGTGTACAAGGCTATACACAAAAAGGTTTCTTTTGAATGGCCCGACTAATGAATTATACAACTTTGTCCATCTAACGTAATTTTCGTATTCATGAACCCATACCGCTTGTATTTGTTATCGATGTGGCATATGTATGCAGTATGCAGCAAGCAGCCGGAAACAAAGTCTCACATGGTTTATTTGTAATCGCATTTTTTACTGACTTCATATAAGATCATCTACTCGTCCATTTTTATAGGCCTTTTTCACTCGACTTTTCCATTTTGTCGCCGTAGCTTTTTTACATGTAAAATTTGGGGAGGAAATTTAGCATTGGGGGAAAATTTTTCATTTCTCCTATTCCACCAATGTTAAGTGACGTGTGTTTAACATCTGCTATATAGTTACTAAAATAGTAATGATGAACCGACCGGAAATCAAAATTTTAGAATTGAAAAGTTTGAAACTTTTCCAGTATAATTGACATTAATTGACATTAACCCGCCAAATGCTGTTTTCGGTGTTTGGCGGTTAAAATAACCGCCCATAAAGGTAAATCGATTGTGAGCAAACGGCTGGTTGTATCCAAACGTGCTCTTCGGATTCGGATAGAGGAGAGAAAAACGCCAGCACATGTTTTTCAAATTTAAAAAAAAATGGATTCTGTAGTCTTGGAAAAAAAAAGTAGGGAAAATCGTAAGAAAATTCAGGCTAATGCATGGGGAGATCGCCGAATTTTGCACCCTATGACAACAAACTTTAATATGTTGATCTTGGGAGCATTCTAAACAAAATTGAATAGGGAAGTATTGACTTCGGAGCAACACCCCCAACCC
>JABASC010001666.1:0-21764 GCA_019776185.1 Plutomurus gul | reverse complement strand
TCCATGAAAACATGTTTTCCCATTGCATTGACGTAATATCTCTATAAAGTAAACGATATACATTCACAACACACCTCCTACATATTTAGTACACGCTTGCCCGCATCTCATAACATAACAGGACACATTTACATTTATATATTACTAGCAGAATTTCGATTTCCAGGCTGCAGTCATGAATATTCATTCAGAATGCCACAGTGCCTGTTGGCTACAAGATTTTTCTCTCTGTGTGCACGTTCTTTATTATTATAACAAAACAATTTTTCCTGGTGACCATTTCGCCTATTCCCTTCCACGTTAACTAAAGTAGAACGATTATGGTGACGCCGTAGATTGAATTGCAGTATTCGTCAACAAGTACAATAGAAGTGGAGGCAGTTCACTCTCTGCCGTAGTACTCTAGTATAGCACAGCTCTCTATGAAAATAAAAGTCGTCGAACTCTCACTCCTCTCTTCTCCATAGTAAAAGTATCTTTCAACTAGAAATTCTATCACACACCACTAGCTGCTACACAGATTTTTACATTCATGCCTCAATACACTTTGGAAGAATCGGAGCGCAATACACATGGACGAATATCTACAGATATTTCCACTAGTCTGCAGCTCTCTTTGCTATCATTTCATTTCGTAGAACATGGAAATCCCTAATGCTACTACTACAATATTTACTGCACAATGTAATGTATACTTTGGCATTCATCTATATGTATATATACATGTCCTTATTTAGTTATTACAGGAAAGCTATCCTCTGCCTCTCTGCACTAGTATTTATATCGCATGGAGCACAGCAGCAGTAGCAGTAGCAGCAGTAACAACAACAACACAAGAGGACAACACTGAAAACGGTAATGGTCTCTTCAACTCAACTATGGTTGCCATCCTATGACTTTTTGACGTAGCAATTCAATTACTTTTGCACTATTACTCATTCGCTTCCAACCAGCACTAATATGCTCCGCTATATAATGTGCAACTTACACTCTCTGTCCAATATAAAGACCATTGTAACAAAAGATATTCGACGAGATTTCCACAGCTTTTGTTTAACTGCTGACTACTCTTTCATTTCACCATAAAACTGCAAAAGTAAGTGGAAGGAACGTATGCCGCCATCCAACTATACGCAGTAGACAATTTCTCCTACACATTTACTTTTTTCCACAATCAGCAACTCGTAAAATGTTCCTGTCCAATAATAATTGTATTACTTTTCTTCTTTTGTTTCTTTTGTCTTATTCACTGAAGCAAAAAAGCAAATCAAACCTCTCTGCTCTCTCACACAAATACTATCCCTTTATACTAATTTCCAGAACGAACCGTTTCTATATCTGACTATTTCTTCTTGTGTTTACTTGTCGGCCGCATTTGTCTTTCTTTCTAGAAGAATGTATATAGTAGACGCGCTTCCTGTAACAAAAATCTCTACTTCTCTGTGTATCCATACGATTTATTTGTTTGGTTGGAAATTGCATTAAGTATTGGCTGTATGCAATGCAGAGGCTTCGAGAGAGGAAATACTACCTCTCCAAGATATTTAAGAATAGCGGACCGACGGGGAGCACACAGACTCAACCCACCTACTTAATATGCATGCAAAGAAAGAAACAGAGAGAACGGTGGACGAGTCCTATCCAAAATCTAAATCCAATACGTAAACAGACTTAAGTTACATTGTATTACATTACATAAAATAACCGAAACGGTTTCGTTGTAGCTGATACTTTTCCCTCTCTCACATATATTTCTCCACATGATCCTCCAAACGCACTGTTCAATTTATGTACACAGACAAACGTATATGAATTAACCGAGTGTACAAAAAGGAACATTTCCTTCTCTCTTTCTCTATCTCTCTCTCTCCTGGCTTCCTTTTCTATGCTTACTATCACAACTCACCGGCTCCCCACAGTAAAGTACCCCATGTATGTAGAAGATGTAACTCATGCTTGCAGCATACCACCCAAGGCACAGCCCAATAGACAATAATTCTAGGGAAAACTCACTTTTCCAAGTTTCGCCTCAGACATGGCACAAGTAGCAGTCTCAACTTGACTTAACTTACCGTTAGACTTAGATCAAGTGAAATCGTAAAATAGGCAATGCATTACGCAAGGTAATGCAAAAAAGAAATCGTATAGATTCTCCATACCAGTGCTATTTATACAGGAGCCATAGAATAGAGAACGAGCACAGGAGCAGCATCTCTACAGCATACGAAACTTAACCTTGTGCAAATGCGGATTTTTCTTATTATTATTTCTACACAGCGTAAAGAGTACGGATAGAGACACGAAGAGCAGCCATTCAGATTCTGATTCACCACATTCACTTCCAGCACGTCTACCTATAATATGCATGCCCGTAATAATAATAATATCCAAGTTGGGCACTTATGCCCCTGCCAAACGCAAAAGGATTTGTTTGACCGGAATAGCGAGAGAGATTTCCCCAGCAGCTCACGTTCTCCTTTCAAATTCTAACTTTCGTCATAGTTAGCCATGGGACTACTATCTATGCATTCCTCCTACACACAAGGCAATCCTACAGTGAAATCCCTTCCAGCCATTAATTTAATATCAAAAATTGCACAATTCATTTTCAAAAGGAATTCACCCCACTTTCATCACAATCTTAAACCTTTCATCACTTCTAGCCCACATTTCTTGAACGTATTTGTGTGCCCCCTCATCCTTCCCTAGTGCGCACTGCAAACACACAGTACCTTCACAAAATGTGTACGATGCCCACTACTATAGGCTCTTACACAGCAGCGATGATGTTGAATCCCATAAAATCTGTCGAATAAAACTAACCAAGTCACTGAGAGTGCCTTCCTGTCTCTGTGCTAAAACAGATATCTTATCTCGTATGTACTACGTGAAGAAAAGTGGGTTTCAAAGTTTTATTCTGATTCAGAGTGTACATTGAAGGCGAAGGAAATGTGAAAGGTTCCTACAAAAATGTCTAGTCACAGTCACGTGTACATAGTATTATTAGAGCCAGTTGTAGCAGGTATGTGCTGTGCGTCGTGAATTGCATATGCCTCTGGTCTTGGGGCTCTTTTTTAAGAGTTGTGTCACTGGATTTAAAAATTCAGGCTAAGTGAGTCTAACATAAGCTAAAGTAGACACCAATTCCTGAACAACACGTTTCACCAGAAATAGCTATAGCTATATAGTACTATACAACGACTACTACATACGGGAGAGATACAGGGGGCACAGAGAGAGAGGAGTAAGGAGCCAGAGCACAGTAGTCCTACTTTGTTATTCACTACAAATGGAGCATTAGCAGTTGGACAAACACAGTACACCCATTCAAATATTCACGTCGAATATAAAGCCACTAAAGGAACTTTCTCTGCTTCCTTAGACAAATCGTGAAACGAGGGGGAGAGAAAGTCTTGGCTTTCTCAACTCGAATCTCACACACGCTCCTTTCTCTCTCCCAGAGTAAAGCAAAGCAATGTAATATGATGCAGTAGGCGAAAGAATAGATATGCTGTGCTGTATAAGATGTGGAGCGTCTGCCAAGAATTTCCGAATTTGTCATGGGAATCGAATTTCTGCATAATGCAGCCAAATTCCTTCTACTCCTACTCACTCCATTCGAGCAGTCGACTCTTTCGTTGCCATTCTTCCTTGGTAGTAGTAGTAGTGGTGGTGGTGGTGGTGGTGGTGGTGGTAGCCGTGTGTGTTCCTTTGCCGTTCCTCTACTCTATTTACTCGTTATCACTTACGACTTTTCTCTGTACATTCATGAAGTGCTACTTACAACTTCCAATAGAAGGAACACGACGGGCTTAGATAGATGTTCGAAGGTAGTACAAATATTATTACCACCACCGCCCTCCATGCGCATAAGTACTCCCCACAAGAAGAATACGGCAAAGCAGGTAGTAGCCTCTAAGCAAGCAATGGGGCATATTTTATGAATCTACCTAATGTGATGTAATGGTGATTTATGAGTGGCTCAGTCCAGTACTATATGATATTTCTATCCCTACACTTGAGAACAACCATACACACAGAATTATATAACTGACTACCACCTAAACATTGACGACACCCCCAGAGACTCCATTTCCTTTCCTTACTTTAGACCATTATGTTAAGCTGCTATTTATGCTCACCACCACCAAATTTTATAGCCTATTATCATCACCATCTTATATCTTCTTGCACTTCAATCCACTCTTATCATTAATATTGGTAGCAGAAGCATTAAGTCATACGATTACAAATGCCAAAACCCAAATTCTGCTGCTGCAAGGTAAGTATGTGTCAGTATCACAGAAGACAGGCCACTTAACGTACACTCAACCGTGCACTGCTCTAATACAATAAAATAAGTGCACTTAATTCTCTGCATTGTACATACAATAATTGTATAATGTGTGCTCTCTTGGAGAATTACTTATCTATGAGGGATACTGCAACGATATAGCACATTATTCAAAATGCCTGACGATTTTACGACGAGCTAATAACGATCGCATTATTTACCCAGCAGCATTTCCTGACTTGGCCTGACGTCCATGAATTTTAAACTCATTACGATTTAATCGTCGCTAACTTTAGATTAGAAGATGGTGATTTGTAATTTAAATTACACCGTGAACAAGATGCGCGCACATGTTTCAACTGGCCATAAATATCGCCGTGTGCTCTCCTCTTCATTTGTATTTGAAGCAAGAAGCAATAATGGGATATATCGCAGACTCCCTGGCAAATAATGATTCTCCACTCTCCTCTCTCATTCTCTCTCCCCAACTAAAGATAAGATACAGAGCTACAAGCAAATAATTACTTTGTTAGCGTGCAAGGAATCACTCTACTAGTAGTATTTCGTTTACACCCACGTAGGTATACCAATTTCAAATATATACAATACGATCCTATTCAGGGAGGATAGTAGCACCTGGCTACGAATCTATAGTACCCATTCGCAAGAGATATTACTGTTGTGTGTACTAATAGCTTTGTGTACTGTTCTGTGCGTATTTATTTGTAGCAGCTTGCTTTTGGACTTTCTATGGTTGAAACAACGGTAATTGTAATCGGGAGATATCTTTGAGGAGGGGCGACAGTTTGCACAGGATAGTCGTAACGGGAAAAATAATTGCAGTCCTAAATGGTAATTTGGCAGAGAAAGAGCAGAATATAACTACCTATAAGTACTTTGAACATCACAGGCGCAAACAGCACCAATATTTTGCAAACAGATGATTTCCCTATCAAATGCTATCAGAAAAAGACAAATTGTTAGAGTCTGCCCTGATTTTATTTATTTCCAAATCATGTAAATGCAACCGTTAAGAGAATATGACCTCGAACATAATATTTATCATTCACCGTTGAATAACCACTTTAACAACAAATGGAACGTGGAGCTTTGTTGCCTTGCAATTACTAATTCCATAAAAATATCAACTTTAAATGAATGTAAGGTTTGCACAAATGTCTAAATATGGTCCCAAAAAGAAAAGATTGCAAAACGGTATGAAGAAAATAAGAGCAACTAAGCTGTCTTAGTCGCTCAACCAATAGTCCAGAGTATTTATTTCCCGCCTGTCAAATCTGTTGCACTCGACGATAAATAAATATCGTATGACTGAAAAATGATGGAAAATATAGAATGTGCACTGTGTGTGAATGTGAATCTGCAATTCATCTGAAATTGTGCAATAACTTTCAGTGATTTTTACTGTTCTTTTCAACTATTTGTTTTCCAACGATTTCGCTTTGTCTGCGAGCGATTTGGAAGACAAACCGAAACACAAATCATGCAAGAGTTGTTTGGCCCCTACTGTGCATAATTTCCTGTCATTTTAACAATGGACCTTTTCCTACATGTACTTCAAATTGTACATACGTACGTTGAACTGATATATTATCTGTACTCATCGCTCTGTGGAACAGCCAACAAAGAAATTCCTTCCAGAATGTAAAGGCTATCGAAAAAACAAGAAACTTTCTTCCAACTATTACTCCCATGTTGAATAATCAAAAAAAATGCCAAAAAGTTCCCTTCATTCGTTCCTTTCAGCTATTTCTTTCTTTAGGTTTACCGCCATTATGTACATGGTGATGGTAGCGGCACACACCCACACAGTGCAACATTTGCCTCCTTTGAACATTCACGCACATGGATTACCTAAACTATAACACTCAATACAATGCAATTCATCCTTGGCTTCCCTACAATGGTGCTCAAACAGCAAGAATTCCCCGTAGAGCTTTTTCCTCTTGTTTGGTTACATTTAGAGTGAATGGTGGAAAAAGAGAAATGATTTCCCCAAAGCCAAAACGAATGGGGCAAAATGTACCAGAGCCAACAAATACACTCTCAACTTCAACTCCACATACCTACAACACACAACACCATTGTATAGCAAACGACTTTTTTCATTTGTATCACCCTCCTGATAACTTTAAGTGTAACTACTTTTAAACTTGTTCTATAGGGGGGATCTAGCAGCGTAAACCCTAACAGTTTAAGGCAACGACTCTATGATTCAACATAAGCTTGTCTTGTCCACTCTGTAGAATTGACGACAAGAGCCAAAGAGAAGTTGTCTGTGGAACACAGCTGAGGCGAGAAAGTACAGCTGTTGCTACTACACACATCCACCACTATCACCATCACCACAGATACAAACTAACTTCTCTGTTACTATAACTTATTGGTCCTTTAATGGTGATGTACGGTTTTGTAAACCAAATATCCCAAGTTGTATTCACTGCTGTCCTGAACTCGGTTCCATTCACCCCGCAATGCTGCGATAGCATCAAGAAGAAAAACCTCTTGGCCAATTGATTATTGACTACACACAAAATACTTCCATTCCATGTTATGGTTGCAGAGGAGAAGATAGTCCCTCTATTTCTTTTGAGCGAGAGGAAAAAACTTGCGAGCTGCTACCAAACGTAATTCTTGTACAACGAGATTGGACACAACACAATAGTGCAATGCTAAATAACACAATGTCGTCTGGAGTAGGGAAGATGAAGTCTTTTTCATGTTAGACGATTTCAGTTCATAAATTCGTCTGCATACATGCTTTCCATTCCCTCTGTGTATTTCAAACTAGCTAAAGTTGTGTATGTGTATCTTGCTCATTTTTTGTGATCTCTTTCTCTCTAACTCACAAGTTAGGGAGAAAGTCCAAAGGAAAGGGCACGGAACCGATGAACTGAACGATGTTGGGTGTGCATCTGGTTGGCACAAAAGCTGTCAGCTTTCCAAAAGGAGTGTATTTTCAAATTTATCAATAACTCGCATCTGAACTTGTCCAATATACTACTACTATTAGTAGTAGTAGTAGTACATGCAGTGGTCCACGGAAAAAACTTTCCCTCATGAAATACAAATAAAATCAGAGCCTCTACGCCCCCAACACTTCCAGCAGCCATATTGTGCGAATTTAATGAAAAATTCAAGAAACTTTTCAAATTCCAAAAGAAACCTCGACACAAATGCGAGCATAGCTAAAATGAGAACCAAAATTTGTTGCAACGTTTCCCTGGTACACGACACACGAGCATAATGACAATTAAGATGACGAACTACTAGTACGTAATACTCATCGTGTGTGTGTGTATGTTTGCGGGCGCAGCAGTGCCTTGTCAACTTTCCAAATAAGCCAAATTCAGTAAAATCACAAGGTCATTTCGCGTGTAACTGAGACTCCCAGGAGAAAAGCCAAGACCTGTCAAGGCTTCTACTTTGCTGGCGGCATTCTTCGATGTGTGCGTATCGCATTCCAAATTGCCAGAGTAAATTGTGACGGAAAATCGAAAATGATTTGAGACGACAAAGTGAGAAGCCAAATCCAATCACGTTAATTCAAGAAAAGTCGTCTTTAGATTTCAGGATGCATCTTCAGGATAAATCCAAAACTCCCGGCAAAATGTTCTTTCTCCACGACAGTGTACGATTCTTAACCTACTTTATCATTGCCCGGTAGGGGTAACTAAGCCGTACGATTGAATGTGATTGTATGGATGTGCATTTTTTTATGCGAACAATTTCGGGGCAGCAAATGCTTCCCTTTTTCTCTCTGTCTGCTCCCTCTGGCTGTTTTGCTAACTTTCTCCATGATTGCAGCACGAGGTCTCGTCCGGACTTGGCTCATTCACCAGTTATGAGTGAAGAGAAGCTACGGGTCGAACCAATTGAGCTCAAAAAACAACTCCAGGAGAAATGACGAATGCCAATTGATGATTGTACCGATTCGTTCGTTAAAAATGTACCCTGAAAACTCCCTACCGTATATCAAACATATANACCCTCAATGCCAAAAGCTTTATTTGATGCCAACGCACGACTCAAACGGAGCAGCCGTTTCCACTCCAAGTACTGGATATATTATATGGTGAGAATTGAATGATTTTCACTTACATTCGTCCAGATCCTTGGCAGTCACAGTCAGCACAGTGTGTTGGATGTCTTCGTTCTCGTCAACGTCCGCTTCGTATAGGCCTTTGTCGAAGTAGGGAGCATTATCGTTTTTATCGCTTACTGTAGGGAAACCAAATCCAATTAGAACAGAAATGACATTAACAAAATTAACCTGAACAATGAAGCAACCTACAAGGCATGTGACAAGAAAAATGGCCGTGGCATTGTCCAGTCACGATCAACGCAACATTTGAAGTTGTGGTTTGCTTCATTGTTATTTGACTTGTCAATTTGTGTGAAACATTACCTTGAATCCGGAAGAACTTTACCACTGCAAAAAATAAAAACAAAATGAATTAGTTCAAATCCAAATGGGTGAATTTTGTAGACCTAAGTTAACTGGAATTTTGAATCAGGTCGATGGTGAAAGCTTACCCAAGCTTTCAGACAGGGGACTATCGGGAACGCAAAATGACACATTTAAGGCTATTGAAGAAACGGATGTCGTGGGTAACTGGTAAACATTTTCATAAATTCAAAGGGCAAATGTATTATTACGAAATTGTTTTGAAACTGTTTTGATTAAATAATTATTTAGATATCAAAGAGAATTGGGCCGTATAAACTAATGATGTTTTTCGAGGTGTCCCTCCGAACTGTGATCAAATAGGTACACCACACCTACTGCTCTCTAGCCTGACTGTTACTCTTTATGTAGCACTATGAATTTATTTAAATTTCCTTTGGAGCGTGCAACTTAATTTTGTTTGTTAAATTGCATATCATTTTGAAGACTTAAGAGTGCACATACACGCTTACATAAAAATGCAATTATTTTATTCTAAGTAGAACACAAACATGTTACAAATTTAATTAATTAGTAGTTCACGGCTAAATTCAAAGTTTACACTTTGAATTAACTGAAAATGAGTAGAGCTGTATAGCTCTCATTGTCAGTTTTAATTGCCACATCAAATAGAAGACTACTCCAATTTATTATGGAGAAGCCATTCACACTCCTCCCACAGTTCATTACTACATTATGATTGGCTTTCGGACAGGAATGGACAGGAATTCAGCTCACGTAAAATATTTAATTAGATTTCTTCCATAATCACATCTAGAATTCAAAGTGGTATCTTAATGAGTTTCTTCCAAAAAATGAACTAGATACTGATTTGTACATTGAATTCATTCGGTGGGCACAGTATTACTGAATAGGATGCAAAATATATCCTGAATTGTTGCTACCCATTCAGAACAGTATGTATATGTACATTGTACATATTGCACGAACAATGGAAAGGGAAACGGCTAATCTGTAAATGCGTAAAGACCTTTCACAACAATCCAAGATATGTATATATATTTGGTATTGTGTGTAGGCGGCAGCTGAAGTTTATTTTGCTTTGAAGAGCATTGTTCCTTGTCTCATCTGCTGCGACGCCTTACAAAGGAAACCAAACACCCAGACTGAATACGTAATCCAAACCTATTTACATGAAAAACAAACAGTTCTTTCTACATTTTCCACTCAGAAACGTAAATTTCACATTTTGTTGTGAATTGGTGATTGTCCTGTGTTTTTCTTTGATAGTGCTGTGATGTGCTGTGTGAAGATGGCTCAGAGTCATTCTGCTTGTATATGCATTGATTATTTCCGTGCTGTTATCTTATGGGCGCAGTTGTGCAGTGAAAGTACAAAGAAAGTCATTTGGAATTAAACATAGTGGTGTTCATCGCGGGTGAAAGTTTACAACGACAGAACGCATTCAACTACGTGTCCTAACCACATTCGTGGGATCTCTCTCTTTCTCTCTATCGTCTCTCTTTGCTGTAGGACACATTCGGTGGGTTCCCAGTTAGCAGTTGCCGTCACGGAGCGGAAACTAAATAACCGACTTGTTCCCACAACACCACGCCGTGCCGTCCCCTACTAATAGTATCACTACGATGTAAACTACCATCACAGAAGACAGCACAACTCAAGCAACGCTACGGGGAGGGCTATCCGATTATCTCTCTCTGCACTTGAAAGGAGCTCAACACTGTCCGTGAACGAGCGTCGTTTTTGCTACATTGTAAGACGTGCTCCCATTTACAAAAGCTTATGCAGTTGACCGCGAAAATTGAGTCCACAAAAAATACCAATATGTAGGGAATCCGATGAAAAGATAAGCCTCTACTCAAATCGACCAACAAATTAATCGTTGGAAATTTCTCCACGTACATGAATAAAGAAAAATGTAATACAGTATGTTGCAGTGCACAATGAATTACAAAATTTTATACGCTAAAACAGAAACTCGAATTAAATAGATGTCTATCCCAAATTCATTGCAATGACTTTGTTCTACTACTTGCTGTGCTAAATACTGCAAGAAGCGAGAACCTTCCCTGCCTATTTTAAGGATAGTCTGGGTCCGTGTGCAAAATTTGGTATGCAAATTAAGGGGATAAGCTGAATTTGCACGGTGCTACCTTTTAGAGTGCCCTGTCGCAATTTCCAACAACATTTACCTACATCTAGCACTCTCATGTCCGGGTCCGTGTGCAAAATTTGGTATGCAAATTAAGGGGATAAGCTGAATTTGCACGGTGCTACCTTTTAGAGTGCCCTGTCGCAATTTCCAACAACATTTACCTACATCTAGCACTCTCAATTGCGTACAATTGCGAGTTGAAATTGTCGGCATATTTGTACAAAATCCTTTTAGCTAAATTAAATGCAACTTGTTCATTAAAACAGGTGCACGACCCACAGAAACGATCAACTAGGGGCTACTACATTTTTCACCGCGAAAACTTTCTCCCATCATTTCGCCGCTGCGACACTCAGACAACAAAGCAAACTCACAACGAAAGTCTATCTCCGCACTACAATTAACAAGTTTCACTCTACGCACCGATAGTAAGTGTGCAGTCCTCTCTTCTCGTAATATTTACTTTTAAGTTTGGACGCATTGTGCTCCCCTTCTCACACTCATTGAAATCAACACGCCAGATTACTCACTTGGACAAACAAAACGGTGCCTTTCCTTTCATTACCGCTAATGCATTCTGCATAGAGCACTTGTTCACAACAGATAAATAAATGCTTCAAAAGTATTTAGCCAAAAAAGTTAATTGATTTCCCCCTTTTTTCCAAGTAGCGCATTTTACTTTCTAGGATTTAACTCTGGATGTAATTCATTTGGTGCTTAAGCCCGTTTCTACACTCTCTCACAGAAAATGCAATCATACCCAGTTTCCAAAAGAAAGGTTCTGCAGCTCAGATTAGCTGTCGGCAGAACGAAACCAATTTCGTTTCTTACATCCTGCAGACTCTATAGGTACAATAAAACGTGGCCTTTTTTCCACACGCTTCTTAAAAAGTCTCAAGTCCTATAACAAAAAGCTACCTCGCCCAACCTAGAAAAATTTAATTGCTTCAAATGCTCTCACCTGATGAAGGGAAGAAGATTACACTGCGCACATTTTCTAAAAAGTCTCAAGTCCTATAACAAAAAGCTACCTCGCCCAACCTAGAAAAATTTAATTGCTTCAAATGCTCTCACCTGATGAAGGGAAGAAGATTACACTGCGTACATTTTCCCACAGAACACAACACTAAAAAACGCAATTACTTTCAGTCAAAATTTGAACAATGTGGAAGTTTTCGGTTGTAAAAGTGAAAGTTGTAGGAAAATAATAAAATAAATTATTTCCCACTCGCACAGCTAATCACTTCCAGACTGATAGCAGTCGTCAATCACCAGTGACACTAACAACGAAGCTAAATCAAATTACGCGTTTACCAACGCGACTCTCCTGCGTTCCAGTTCATTTGATAGATTGAGCCTCTAATCACTTCTAGACTGATAGCAGTCGTCAATCACCAGTGACACTAACAACGAAGCTAAATCAAATTACGCGTTTACCAACGCGACTCTCCTGCGTTCCAGTTCATTTGATAGATTGAGCCAATAAGATCTACTCTCTCGGGTAGCAATACTTGTTCGGTATTATCAGAAAATAATTAGATGAGCACAGATCAAAGATCCCCCGTAGTTGTGTAGCAGGCGCTGGGCGAGTAATATTGTGCAGGCCCACGGAAACATGAGACCGACGAGCAACAATCGCAGAGTCGCCACGAAAGAGTGAGACTGACGAAGAGAGAAAGGATAAAGAGAAAGCTGACTATCTCTCCGCTCTCTCTCTCTCTCTCACACACACACAAGGGATGTACGTTATGCATGCGCTGTGAATGGCGAAGACTGTTTCAAGTGCTATTGCATTCCCAACGACTCCACAATCGTCTTGGTCCTACATATTTTACATTATACTTACAACGAGCGAGCTTGATTTACTCGTCGAAGATACTAGTCGACTATTTCTGCGAAAAAAGAGACACAGTGTGCGGTCCTTAGCCTTAAACTCTGACATGACACATAGTACACACGCGAAGAGAGAGTGAGAGCTACTTTGTACACAAGTCCATGTCTGTACGCCTTGCCCTGCTCTTTATCTCTCTCTCTCTAACACACACATACACACTTACAGATAACGGGCATAGTACCACCATGTACAAATGTATTTAATGCATTCCATTTCCTTTCCTGGTGTAATACGGCTTTCTTTCCGGTCATTTCTCTGTCTGCACACAGTGTGTGGTGTGTGTGAGCATTTGCGAGTGAGATTTGGGAGAGAGATCGCAGCAATTCTACTGCGACCGACCCTGAACTGCTGCACGGACAACTCTACGATAATCACTAGTGCACTCCGTTGCATGCTAATCAGCCACATTAGAGGGATGTATGCGACAATGAGTATGTAGAGGACGGCGGAGTAGTGCTGCAGAACTAGTTAATGCAATGATGCTTAAAAACCTAACTTGATGGCAATTCTGAAAGCAGACATTCGGGCTTTAATGAAACGGAAACATTATCGCATCACACACAATATCGGTATAAAATATTTTATGATTATTAGGCACTACTAGGAAACCAAGAGAAGAGATTCGTACGTGTGTTGGTGCTCCTTCATTCGCAGACACACATTCCATTAGTCATTTAATTTGCCATTAGAGATATTGCTAAAGATGAAAGAAAAATACTTGGCCCTTTCCTTCACTGCTCGTGACTGCCCTGTCCTGCTGCCACTTCTTTCTATCTGGCTCGTGATTTACACACTGTTGATTGCAATATAGTATGGTGAAGAATAGACAGAAGAAGGCTTTCCATTTTTTTCTGATCTGTGTTCACAGTTCTGGCACGCACTCCCATCACTTTCAATCTGGAATCTCTAATGCTCAATCATTTACAATTTTATTACATTTTCCGAATCTTGGGACTTTTTTTTCTACATATGTTCATTTGCTTATATGCTTGCGTTTTACTTTCACCGTCGTGAGATGTGTCGTCCTTAAATTTATATTGCGTTTTCTTGCCTGAGGTAAGTATTCACCAGTTCGTAATGCAAAATAATATTAAAAAACTAACGCTCCGGTAAATGCAATCCTGCTCTGCGCTTGGTTCATCGTAACACACGACTTTAAAGAATCCACATTTTTTTATATGAACCCAGGGACTGCCATTTAAATGATTAAATCTGATGGTGATCCTTCCATCTTCACCTTACTCATCCCCCGCGTTCTTCTCGTCATAATTCAACAGAGATTTTATCGTCGATACGGTTTACGAATTTTATGCCTGTACTACCGCCACACAGCATAAAAACTCGACACGCCCAATTTACAGAGAAATTGCTTCAGATAAGCCTCAAAACACGTACACGTCGTAAAACGATTTCGGCATAAATTAACTGTCGGAGATGAGGCAATGGTCAGAGCATTTAATTCATTTTCTATTTATACTCTTCTAAATTTATTTCACTTGGGGAGGAGGGGAAATTTCACCGTAGATTTATTCCACTTTAATTGAAAACCGTTTTTTACCGTGTGATACTGGTGGTCGATGACCGTATAGATAAATTTTGCTCTCTTTCTCTTTCAATTTTTACTGCAATAGGTGAAACACATGCCATGCCACATGTGGTCTATTTATTTCTGCACGTTAATGGTCACATCTAGTAGGGAACTACTCTCAACCTTTTCTTTTCACGGAGCAATTTATTTTCACTCTCTCTCTCACTCGTTTCCACAGAACGTATCGTGATTGTTAAAATACCTGTCTCATCGCGTCTCTCTGTGTGAGCAGTTGGCTGTCAAACAAGAAACACAATGCCGGCGTATACCAAAAGATGAGACGGAAAACCATAGAGAGAGAAGGGGGGGGGGAGAGAAATGCGGTTGATTAATTTCTCTCAAAGTATAATATCCAACCCGCAAAAGACGTAATCGCTCCCCATGCCTATTTATTTGCAAGAGCATCTCAGAAACCGGAAAAATGCCTTGGAATCTTCCAATGAATCCAATGCATTTCATTCCAAAACGTCTCCTTTCGAAAAGAACTTGAACCAACACGAACCAAGGCAATGCATGGCCATGCCAACATTGGCTGTATATATCCGCATAATAAAACTACATCCCCGTTTATATAATGGTTGAAGAAGCCAACAAGATATTTTCCTACACACTGCATTATAGTATACCTATGCTACATACTTAACTCCATTTCTTGGGAGAGACTACTACGACGACGACCTAGCTAGATTTGTGAGAAAGTGAATGTCCTCCCACGGTATCTTTTCCTTTTCCTTTCTCCATCACATTGCATCACTTCAACTTGAACTCAATTTTCAGAACGAATGACTATCATCCTCCATTACAAGTATGTATTCCTGTCTGGTGAAGTGAAGCTATCCAAAACTCATTAGAAGAGCACTAGTGGATATCTAATATCCCACTTTAACCTCTAAGCACCATTTACGAGCTAACGGTAATGGAACCATGAACCGCGAAAGCAGAAGTAGTTGCTATACTTACTTGTAAATATATCTACTACAGTATATTCCCTGTGAAAAGGTTAGAGAGGAGAGAAGAGCCTCTCGAATTATCGTTCCATCCAACCATACATACAAAATCAGAAAAAGTAGTTTGTCGTTATATACGTCGTATAAGCAGAAAATCTCAGGAAAAAATAATCTCAAGCAATTCGCATCCTTATAAATACTAATTATATCACATTACACTCGAAATATCGTTACTTGTCACAACTTTAATTACTAGAATTCGTTAAATCTTCCTTCATACAAGAGAATGTGTACTGTGCAATTTAGTATTAGCCTTATTTATAACGTACAACATATAAAATATAATGTCAACACTATTTAGTTCCATCTACTCACACTATAACCTTATTAATAAATACTGGAATTAGTTAGTGTGCCTAAAAGTAGTTCACACGTTCCAATAAAATTTAGCACGTCTTGTATGTCACGAGCAGAGAAGATGGATGAATACCACAACTTTCTACGCATCAAAATAAGCTAACTTTAACGTAGTTACATCCATAATAAGCATGCTTCTTGTAGTACTTGGAAACAACTGTGAGGTAGTAACTATAGACACCCACTGGCAACACTTATAAGCAACTACTTATAAGTGTGCTGCCTAAATTACAACGAGCTATAGTAGTGTGAGAGTCAATTAATTTCGCGGCTTACGTTCACAAAACCGCAAACCCAAATTCCTTCTATTAGCACATTCTCTCTGTTCCTGCTACATATTGTATCCGCTACTTATACTTGATTTAGATGTGCAGTAAACTAGGTCATTATAATAACGTTTCTTACGTTCATCTGCTAATAGTACATATTTATTATCAAAACTTGTACGAGCCCGTAAACTTTTGTGCGAATACCATTCAACAGCGTCAAACATGAAGTTTCCGTATGGATACGCATAAACAAACAGTATACATAAATATAAGAGCTTTTTTCTTCCATATTACACACTCTGTTGAAGGTCTCAGAATGAGAAGAAGAGTGCAAAGGTCTCGTAAATATATCCAACATGCTTAACATTTGCAAGGGTCGTGAGAGTTGCTTTGTGCTCCAATTACCCGGCTCTACTTACCATTAGTAAAAGTAAAACAAAGTCATCAGGGAAAGAAGAAAGTACGCCAAACACACAGTTCTCTCACTCTTAATGCTTGCCCACATAAAAATGTAATTACTGCCCCTACTGCTTACTAATGCGTCCAACAATGCGTTGCTTAATCACCAAGTCAAACATTTACATTTCACCTACTTCCGGCAATTGTGCTACGCATTTGCGTTTCTCTGCCTTTCTCCACTTTCACTTTATGGGAATATACCAAGAAATTCTTTATGCTTCTCATCCCAAGTTGAAATTTTATATTTCTGATAAGTCTGTGCGGTGACTTTTGATCTACTTTACTGGTGTTTTAATATAAAACTGGTTACATAATACAATGTGTAGTCAATGTAGGTACCCCGCCCTGACGCCTTCCATTCTACATCACCACCCACCTATACATCTACTCCTATAATTAATTCAAGAGGCGTAGCAGTCGACTCGGAAACACATTCATTCAACCATACCTTATGAGCTTAGTAAAAAAGCCATTTGGACGAACAAACCATCTCTCTTTTTGTCCTTCCTCATCATCATCCTCTTTAAATCCTCTCACACTTTCGCCAGCAGGACTGAGTCCAGGATGACTCTTTTATCATGACACTAAATAACAAAACTCTTTCTTTTATTTTTTCTGAGAGTATACATATACAGTACAATGACTTGATGTATTATTTTGGGAGCATACACTCTTTTTTCTGAGAGTATACATATACAGTACAATGACTTGATGTATTATTTTGAGAGCATACACCCTATTCTGTAGTGGTATTATAACAGAGCCGTTAAAGTAGACACACATGCCTACAACATCAGATCGTTATTTATACTTGGACATTTAAATATTATAAATGGGACAACCCTTTCTTAGACATTGTAGTACTTTTCAAGTGAAGCAACGTCACTTTAAATGATAGATAGACATCATATCATGAATTATTTACCTGTGTTTGGTTGTCCATTACTGTTGGGCCTTGCCGATGGTGCACTGTCCCTTGCCTCGATTGCCAAAGCGTAGGCCCTCCTGCTTTTCACGATCAAACACGACTTTGGTGAATATTTCTCCGGTGAACTCGTTCACTTCAAAATATTCTTTTCCTTCCGAATTTACAACGTAATACTTGACCTAAGGGCACACACAATGCAAAATACGAATTAACTTGGTTTACTGTAAATACTCTTCTTAAGACACTGGAAAATGTATTCAAGTGTCTTGTCTCACGAGATTATTTGGTGCAGTTCCGTCTTTGTCGATGGCATTAACTTGACTGACTCTCGTCCCCACGGGCTCTCCTTCAGCAACCGTTTCCTGCTCTCGTTCCGTAAACAGAGGGATTTCATCGTTAACATCCTCCAGGATTATGTAAATTGTAGCTTCAGAGGCCAATTGCTGAGCTCCATTATTCTGAAATCAAAATATTCAAATTTTATTTAATTTGCACAAAGTGGATAATAAATGTAATAATATAAAGTGAATAATTTAAGGGCAGAATGTGATTCTGAATCTATCATCAAAGATGACTTACTTCAACACGGATCGTTAGGTTGTACTCCTTATTGGTCTCAAAGTCAAGAGGATGGTTGACTTTGATGTCGGCCCACGTGTAGCCGTTATCCTGTCTTTGTTGGAGGTAGAAGGTATCATATTTGTTGGTCTGGGCTGTGGAGCCACGGATCAGTCGGTAGAAAACAGTTGGATTTCCATCAATGCCAGAGCTGTATCAGTTACACAGTCATTTTAACATCTATGTCATTTCAAATCAACTCCTGTCTCCCATGCTTTTGTCTTGCCAATCACATCTCTCACACATAATTGCATTTCACAACACAGGTCACACATTCTCTCCCTCTCGCAGTCACACTTGTACTACACAAAAACATTCCACCAGGAGGAGGAGGTATAACTGCACAGTGAGCAGCGGACATTACATTCCATGTCACGTCACGTCACTTTACCAACCAGCCAACCGGCACACACAAGAAAATCCGTTCTCTGTGTTCTACTAGTAAATACTAGCAGAGTATTCCATTAGTTTAAAGTTTAAAAAGTGTTTCTTTATATCACAGAACGGACATGAACACTAATGCCCCCCGAAAATTTTATTAAACACTGCATGAGTACATAGAGAGCATTCAGAAAAGGCAATAAGGTTAGTCAATCTCTACTCATAGTGAATGACAAGTGTAGTTAAACTTGTGTCACTGGGGAAATTACAGTGAATTTAATATTGTGCTGTGAAAAGGGAACTCTGAACATTCTAAGGAGGGAGATCAAGAACGGATTTCCTTGTATCAACAAACAAGCAAAGACTATATACACTTTATGTAGGAAAATATATAACGCTTTCACATTTTACCATTCGTACACTTTTAACTAGTATCTATATACTACGATCTACAATAAAACCATTGCATTCACTTCAATTCATCTCATATATAGCACATGTTTAGCTTCCTCGTGAAACTGAAGGCAGATATTTCCGAGGAACTATCAAAAATTGCAAAAATCGCAAAAATTCGCTTTCCGTAAAACTTTTCAAAAAAAACAACCCATGCACTGTCTACTACAAACATGTTGAAGTCTACTACAAAACTAATATTATCTAATGTATACCTAAAAATAGCAAAAAAGTTATGTCGTAAGTAAGTAGTACATATCCACTAAAGAACTGTACATTAAGAAGGCAAGAACACGCCACTAAAAAAAACCCGCAATGCCTTTCCTATCATCATCGTATCCAAGTTCTATGAGGTCTTTCAAAAATATATAAGACCATTTTTACTAAACCCATTCCCGATGAAAGTTACATGCACACTGCATTTCATCAAGAAAATAATGGCCATGTCTCTCTTTCTCTCTATGTCTCTCTCTCACTCTGTGTAAGGGAAAAAATCTTTTTGCTCGTCACACGGAATTTTCTGTACGCAAAAAGTGAAAACAGGTGCATAACGCAGTTTAAAAAGATTTTATGAGCTGTAAATAGGAATGTGCTGATGTTTGGGAGGCCATAAAAGGCAGTCGATGTAATTAATGACTTGGAGTTGTAGTGAAATCGCACCAGAATAGATATTTGGCTGGGATGAAATGAAATTTAGCTTTTAGAGCAGATGAGAGAGAAGGAAGGCCATTAAGCTCTTATCAGATGAGAGTACAGTAAGAGACAACCTAGGCTCACAGTACATTCCCTATATCACTAGCAAAACTGCAGACAACCCATAATGTCTCTCTCTCTCTCTCTCTCTTACTGACTCGCTGAAATGTGCGAGGATTCAATTGAATGACTAGCACTACGAGGAAGAGCATCTCTAGACGGATATGAAAACATAACCGAGTCGCGAGCAGTGAGCCTTTTCGAACAGAAGGGCTTGCATTGCATCCGCTCTCAAAAATCCACATTTATCTCATCTAATTTATTGCGTTGTCATCCTCCTCATCATTATCCAACATTCAGCACAGTTCATTACATCACATTATCAGCTGCATGGTTTATATTAGTCATTAACAATTTAAGCTTACGGTTTACGTTCATACTACTTACTACCCTATGTTTTTCCCTTCTGCCACTATTATATTAATCTACTCTAATACAGAATAACGTAATACGTATCACAATACTAACTAGCTTTTTTCTCGCATTACCTCCAAAAGTGAGCGAAGAGAGAGAGAGAGAGAGTCGTTCAAAATTAACCAACGTTTCAAAAACAAGCAGCAGTTAATTAATCTTAGTACGTGTAATTATTCAAAAATATGATCCTTCAGACAATTACTATAATGTAGTATTTATGCGCGCTCTCAAAAATTATTACGCGGTCAGACCACACGACTATACACTAGACAGGCAGTTCCATATTGTACATCCAAAAATCTCTCCAAAATATGCACCAAACTTTGTTATAAATACTAGTAAAATATACACTAATTGTAGCACTACAGACAAAACGTGTCTACTAGTTTCTACGTTGTTGAGCAAGTCCGGTTTTATCCTCAAAAATATTTCGTGGACCATCTCAATCCCAAAAATTCAGTGTTCAAATTTCGATCCAAAAATCAAAATCGATCGTACAGGCAATCTCTTTTGCAGAACAGCACAATCGACAATCACGCACGACCACGTGCAAACAATTTGTCAACTTGTACATAAATTTTAGTACAATCTGTCAGTCAAAGGCAGTCTTTAGTCTCACGCTCTCTACACACATCTCCATTGTTTCATTGTACTTTAAGAGTCAAGTTGTACAAGTAAGTTTTGTAGTTTTCAGCTTTAAAATGTGATTTGAATTAAAGTCATGTCGGTTAGGGATAGAAGGAAAAGGAATTTTCAATGTCAATGTCATGATAACAATTCTCTGTGTAACCAAACGCACAGTACACAATCATTGCAAACCAGAACGTGGGCTTTGAGTGTATTGAAATGCAACGCTTTACGAGGTGAAGATTGTGTAGTAGCTGGCAACGAGGATACATTCTGAATATGAATAGAAAAGGTTCTCCTAAGGCAATGGAATATGGTGACGTGAATGGGTCACATTGAAGTTTAAGCTGGGGACTCCCTGAGGAGCAAAGAAACGTGCATTGTCATTCGCATGAAAGATCAGCTAGAATTGGAAGTGAGCAGGAATTGAGAAGGGGAACTCGTTGCTAGAGAATATAATAATGTATGATCTGCCATTGCCCGGCTCACTCAAGAAAAGTAATAATGCATAATGTTGCCCACAGAGAATAATTCGAGAGAGAGTCAAAGTGGTGGTGGTAGTCATAATCAAGTCATGTAGAAGTCGTTCGTACATGGCAGGCAGCGTGCTTTCGAATTGTCATTAGAAAAGGACACCCTGGAGTGTCCAAGTGAACTGAGAACCGACCTGGCTTTAACTGAAATAACTTTAGCCCCAACTGGCATGTTCTCCTTCACGTGCACCGGCCCATAGATCACTGCATCCCATACTGGCCTACGGTTTCCGTTCAAAATACAAACAATGTTAAAAAGCAGCCCTTACTTACCAAGTTTTTCAATTGTCTTCAATCACCGAAAATCAAGTTGTCTCCCAAATTAAGTTTTTTAAATGCAAATTAAAATACAAAATACAAATAATAATAATAATAAAAGAAAAGGGATAATTGAGATTTAATTTTTTTGACTTGTGATTGAACAATATTTCACTGGGAGTAAATTAGAAGAAAATGAATTGTTTGAATTGAAATATAAAAAAAAAACTTTAGATAGTTAGAAGGTATTAAGGATAGCATTGATAAGTCATACGGATTGTTAGCGCGATCAACTACATCGATCTGAACTTCGACGGTCCTGGAGAGAG
>JABASC010001665.1:0-21768 GCA_019776185.1 Plutomurus gul | reverse complement strand
GTTAATACCACTTACAATAGTATTCAGTGTCTTTTTAGACAACCATAGATGTATGGCTGAAATCGTTAATGTAATAAACGATGTTCTCTCTCATTTATAATAATATAATTAGTAGAACATTATTTATAATTAGTAGCAAGGTGAATCGACGGTTTCCGTGGTGTCCGCTCTGTACGTACAGTCGATTCACCTTGATTAGTAGAATACTATACTACTGTACCACTGTTGTATCATATGTACATATACTAACAGGTTCGTAATACTAATGCACAAAATAGTAATGAAATAGAAACCGCCTCAGAAAGAGGGTTGCAAAATGCTTTTCATTTATGTTTTATTATCATTTAAGAGCGAAGTAAGCTTGAGTACACTACGAATTATAAAGTTCTTTCCTTTAAATTCATTTGTAAAATATTTGTCAACTTCGTAATGGAAGGGTTCACAATAATAATGTAAAAGCACAGGTCAAATATAATGCTGCAAACATACGCAAAATACGCAACTAACAATAAGGGATCGCACAAAATTATGCCCTCAACATCTTTGATTCTTTCTTTTCTTTAAGTTCGGTAAGCTGTTGTTCTACTATTTTCTTTCGTTCTTCTAAAAATGTTGCGTATTCGTCGGCACTTAGAGATTTTACTACCTGAAAACATTAAACATTCGACTGTATAAAAAATGATTTTGTATTTTTAATCTAAATCATAATATCAAATTAAAAACATACCTCTATTCCACAGGATTTCGCCGTTCCTATTAATAATCTACAAATTTTATCCAGGGGCAAAATTCTCATAAAAGGATCTTGCTGTTTGATAAGAGCGATCTCATAAATGTGTTTTACAGTTATTTTGCCAGCAATCTCATTACCTATAATTAAAACGCAATTTAATATACGCTAGGTAATATTATAAGAATTTGTTAAAAGATAACTAGATTTTACCTTGATGCATGGCTCCTCGTTGTATACCCGCTGCCTGTTTTAGAAAATATGTAGACATCGGTGTATTGATTTGTAAGTCGTACGAGCGATCCGCATTAACTGTAATTCTGCAAGGGAGTGGAATTCCTTCTTTCATATCTTTTGTTCTTTCGTTAAAATCTTTGCAAAATGCTGCGATGTTAATCCCTCGCTGAAGAAAACAGTTTTTGGAAATTAATAATTTAAAAAATTCGTAATTCATTCAAGATTTGAATCTTGCATTTCATGTGCTGATTTTGACCATCAAATTGTGTGTTCATCACTATCACATCATAAAGTTTTTTATTTACCTGACCCAGAACGGGGCCTAAAGGAGGACCGGCAATGGCCATTCCAGAAGGTATATTGGATCGTATGAGGTTAGTGTGGACAACTTTCTGAACAACTTTTCTCATCCCCTTTAACTGCTGCTTTACCCCCATTTTCGACATTTTGATGTCGTGGTTGATTTGAAATCGGTGGAACTATAACCGGAAGACCCACAACAGAAACGAAGAGAATATTATTATGCACAAATCAATATATACTTTTCTGTGGACTGAACACGAACTCTGAATAACGTCTATTGATCTGATTATGTCGAGGTGTACTATTATTTATTTTGTTTAAAAGAACAATTTTATTTTAAACTCGTGTTTGTGAAATCCTACCGATCCAAATTATTTTTCATAAACAAGCGCAACAGAAACTCCTGCAAGCTGATTGGGTCGTGCAAATCCAACTTTTTTTGATTCCGTTTTGTTTTCCTTTCCTTTATTCGTCTCAGTGTCAGCATACCGAGCAATTGTGCAGTTCAGCCTTCAGCCATACATACACATACAGCGTAATTTGTGAAAACAATATTTTGAACAAATTAGCACAAGTCCACTTAAAAAGGCTACACATACATAATATAGTTTAAGTAGACTTTGGTATAGTTTAACTTTTGCCCATGAGAGAAGTTGTTTTTTTATTTTCGATAATTGTGTAACTTAACAAGTGGTGTTTGATACATTAAAAGTATCCTGCACCTATTTAACACTACCAAAAACAACGTAAGGAAAGGTATGTAATAATTTAATTGTTTTCTCATATATAATCGTGGGTGTATGTTTATTAGTTAATCCAAAATGGGTGATTTTATACCACATACAACAAATAAATTCCCTGCCCTCTGGTCATTAGGTTCCGTCATGTTTGTACACTTCCTTTAAAACAAAATGATTTCCTCCGGTCCCATTTTTGTTTTTCAATGTAATCCAATTTGTATTTAGAAATTGTATTACTGCAAATTGAACAATATCATATCAGATCTAACATCAAAAAGGTTATTAGTTGGACCACAATGCAAGAATTTAAAATGTCATCATATCATAGCATCAGTTTGTTGCTTGTGCAATCCAATATGTATTCACCATTATTATTAATACAGAAAGTCCACAAAGATGTCAATATAAACTGATAAAATTCTCTTCATCCCATAGACATCTATCGAATATCTTCATCCAAATTCTGAAATATACATGCAACTGCCACTGCACTAATATAGCTTTGTCGCATTCGCCATTAGACTATAATTTTTTCGAAAAAGCTGGCAGATTCATCACATCGCTGCAGAAAATGGTTTCCTCCGCAATTCAAAATGGCGAAAATTTTGCGATTCTCTAAATATTCTTCTATTCATCTGATAATCTGATCCTTTCCTACAGGAATTTATTTTGGTTATCTTCTTCACCCGCTCTGCATTTTTGTGCACTTCATAAACAAACTAAATTGTAGTTAGTGTAGTGGTCTTGTTCCCTCATCAATATCGCCAAGATCCAGAACTTTGACATAGATTTTTTGTGGAATATTTGATAATTTACCCAGATTTAAACAAGTAAATTGTTCAATCGCATCACATTCGTAGTATAGCTTCGTTTGCTTTTTCGCGCTACAATACTTGCGCTGCGGCCCTTGTTTCGATCTCAATTCGATTCGAAGGAAAAAATGTACTTATAGAATGTGATGTGATACACCTACACCATTATTTTAATCAATTGGATGATGTTGTCATCTTGTTCGTTTAACACACCTGTTCTAATTTTTATATGAATATCGTAATATTCTTGTATCTTGTAAGACAGGTACATCACAGGTAGTATTGTTTGTGTTTGTCCTCCTCAAACATTCACAAGGTTATTTTTCAATATCATTTATTTAAAAATTAACATGTATACCGTGCAAGCATGGATGGATATTGGCTTCTAATGGGACAAACCCTAATCATTATGTATGGCCGTTCGTAAACGTAATAAAAATCTTCATGTGCCTGCACTGCAGAGTGCGTCCATTTTTCGTCTCTAAAACATTCTAAGTTTTGGGCAAGATTTACTGGATCTGTCATGCATTGGCCGAATTTAGTTTGTGTATTGCAGTCAGTGAGTGGCACTACCACAAGTAGGCTATGTACAATACCTGTATTTTTGTGGAATAGTACAGGGAAGCTTTATCTGTCGTCCCATGATTGGACAGACGACAGGTCTCTTAATCTCTCGTTTTTACGCACACACTATATATGTGCACACAGTCTATAATATTGCATGTTGACATCGTGATAACATTAGACTTTGCTTTTAGGTTGGTATGTATGTAAGTGGTAATAGTTGTGTAAGCAAAAAAGCGTAACGATGTTGGATATCGCACAGACTAACCCCCAATTCAATCCCCTTCACTTAAAGTGGTAGCCTTCAAAGCATTAACCAGCCGCATTAAAATTTCTGCCAGGGGCCATATAAGTAAGTGTAGATTTGCTCTGTATTCTGTATTGTGTATCTGTATATTATATAATCATATAAATGATTCATGGCGAGCAAGGGTGTAGACTATATGGTAATGGGATGTGATTGTGTATATGCACGTGTAATGCAAAGTAATTATGAACTGCTAGTAAAGGTATGCACAAAATTTAGCATTGAAAATTTGCGTTCCTCTTTGCAATGTGTGTAGTGGTTGTTTGTGGGTGAAACAGTATATCTCTTCTGTACTATAGATAATATAATGTTAAATATCAAAGATTTGCATGGACGTGTGTGTGTGAGAGTATACAGTTTTAAATCGTTTCATAGGATCCGTCACGGACACAAGGGTGATCAAGAGATAGTAGATGTATAGTTAGTTGTTAAGAAAGCTTAAAGTCATTTAAGTTTTGGCGATAGGTTTGCATTGCATGTAGAAAAGAGAGCACCTCTATCAAAGCGTACTGTAGTTCAGTACACAGCGCGAGTCCACATTCTATACGTCTTTCAAATTCTCTTTTTGGTAAAATCGTAGTCCACATTTTTAACCTACACTTGCTTTTTGGGGGATGACTTACTTTTTTCTGTTATACAAATAAGTTCAAAGTGGTTTATTGTTTCTAGCTTATAAATAGTTCTTCGTGGAAGCCAAATAGTGCAATACCATGGGAAGTCGACCTTCGCTGTTGTTGCGAGACGAGGAACTTGCTGAAATTCAGAAGGAAACCGGATGTAATTGTTTTCTCTTTTAATGTTGTAATTATCCAAATGACTTAAATGTTACCTAATCCATATTTACAATCCAATTTAAATTTTTTAAATTTATAGTCACGGCTAATCAGATTGAACGATTGTACAGTCGATTCACCTCATTGGATAAGCAGGCAAACGGAGCATTAAGTCGAGAAGATTTTCTTAGGATACCCGAATTAGCAATAAATCCGCTCGGCGAGCGGATTGTTTTGGCATTTTTTCGTGACAGTGAAGAGGATCGTGTAAATTTCCGACAATTTGTAAAGGTTTTGGCTCATTTTCGTCCATTGAAGAAGAATAAGGATAATCAGATGAACTCCCGTGATGGGAAATTGAAGTTTGCTTTTAAGCTTTATGATTTGGACGATGATGATCATATCACAAAGGAAGAACTTTTGGCAGTACTTCAAATGATGGTTGGAGAGAACATCAGGTTAATGTTAAATCTTTAAATGTTGTTATATACTAAATGTTACATTGTGTTACGTAAGTTAGGCGACTTCTTGGCTTGTTAGCTATATTCATTGTGCGTTTACTGACAATGTATATAACTGTAACACACAGATTTAATTTGGTTAATTTTTTGCTTGGTTTCAGCGAAGAGCAATTAATGAGTATAGCTGAGCGCACTATATTGGAAGCGGATACAGATGGGGATGATAAGATTTCGTTCGAAGAATTTTCAAAGGCTTTGGAACGCTCTGAAGTTGAACAGAAGATGTCGATTCGCTTCCTTAATTAAATTGAAGAAAATAATTACTAAGAAATGTATGACGTGATTTTCTTATGCTGACTGATTGTATTTCTGACTTTTGAGTTATTTTTTTCATAATCTGTTCATAGGGTCCGTATTTTTGGGTACGTATTATTTAGTACTGTGCATTATAAGTGGGGAAGCTCCTGTGACCGTAAAAACTTCCTTTCTGTAATGTTCTAGTAGATTTGACATTATTTTCGTTTAACCTCTTTCATGTAGCTATAAACACAATAATTATTTTGATTCATTTAAATGTAATCAATCGTTGTAACAATATTCAGAATGCGTATTAAGTTTAGCTCGTGCGTGTTGTGAAATTTTACATAATATAATGCATGCAACATTCTACTCTAATTAGTTAACTAGTAACTAGTATTCATTCAACTAGCATGTGATTACTTAACTACTTATTGGAATATATAATATAAAGAATATGTTATCTATGAGGAATGTTTACGTGGGAGTGCATAATAGGAATTATCATGAAAATTCTGTGACACAAATCTAATTCCTCACATAGGTATTATTTATTACAGAAGGTGTACTTTTGAATCGAGTTTGTTGAGAATTGATCGAAAACCTTGCGGTAGATAAGGTAGAATGCCAATTGCATAAGTTCGGAGGCAATGTTTGTATTATAATTGTAAATTAAAACCCATAAAAACGTTATTTTGATTATGTCTCCAACATCATGTTATTTTCAGTTGGGCTTCGACCTTTTCTCCATTTGAGATTCAATCTTACTGTTTCTCATCGATACTCCGCATGGAAAAGAAATATTTATAAAGTAGTGTTTAAAGATGTGTTAATCCGTTGATATGTACGCTCCATAGCTCTAGTAACTACATTTGAATATATGCAAAATAGTAAAAACATAATGGGAAATACAGAGATAAATACTTAATGCTTGCATTTTATTCAAAAAGTATACATCAACAACAACATTTTTAAATTGTTTTATTTTTATAGAGTATCTCTAAATATTGGTTAATCCCCATGAACTTTCCCTGGATCGGTGAAGTTTACTGTTAAGATGTAGAGCAGAGCCGGTGCTGGAACCAATACTAAGAGACTTAAATCTCTTTGAATATCGTTCAGTTCCGTAATTGAAATAATTCCATACGCATGCAGAAACCAATGGCACAAAATGATGCCAACATTACGCCAGTCTTTTAAACTTTCGAATACTAAACTTTTTAAATCCTGAAATCACAATGTTTAACCTCTATCAGTAATGATCTGCACGATGGGTAGAATTATGATAATTAACATGGCATATTAATTGTACGTACCTGATTATTCCGTAACGCAAAGTGATACGCGCATGATACCACAGAAGTTATGATAGTAATATAAGGAAATATATAATCTGCAGGATAAAAAGTTTTAAAAAATTAACTGCTACATACATGTAACATACTGCAATGTACATTTTTGTGTTTTATGTACGTACAAATGAGACCACCCAGAACAAGATGTGCAAGTGCCAACATTGGATAAAAGTACAGTCCTGAGTATATGGATTTTGCAACTTTGATTCCACAACACAGTGCCATCACCCGTATAAGTACCATTAGAAGGTCTGAAACGGCGTAAAAGACTAGAATGATTGTATATCTGAAAAAAATCAATTAGCCCTGCGTCATTCATGAAGCGTAATACTTAATATTTGGTACAAAAAAATGACATTGGAAGCAGTCATTTAATTCCAACTGACAATGAGTGAAAAATCTGTTACAATGCAATGTAAAAAAACCCTATTGTTAGCACTTATATATAACATGACGAACAATCTATGTACGGCTTGAATTTGAATGTTTTCACTGTTCCATTATTACACAATAGCAGCTGTGCTGTGGCTTTTCCACACCCACTCTCGAATTCTGAGTTCGATCTCGATCACAATGTCGGGTTTTAAGGAGTATCTGCTGCTCTACTAGGAATGTGCCTGGCTTTGTGTCAGTACGGGGTACGTCCTTGTTGTAATCGGTGGTACAATGTGACCCTTTGACTTTGACTCAGGGTAAATATGAGTTTACTTTACAATTTACAGTACTATCATAGCCCCAGAACAAGCTCTCCTCTCAGAAAGGATTGTAGCTGCAAAATTCGATCGGCCACTGGTGTTCTACTAGAGTTACCTCTCTATGCAAAGCATGGGCCTTTAATGAAAAAAATTAAAAAATTGCTTGTAAGTGGAATGTGTCGACATCTCGCTTTCTTCCCTAAATTTCGATTTAATTTTTAACAAACGAGATACACTCAATCGTATCAATGACATACGTAAAACATGTCCTTTGTTTCATTGCAATGTTTGCATTGGTCAGATGAGTCTAAATGCGTTTGCGCGTTGTCATTTTTTTGCTTTTATGTTGATATAAAGCAATTTAACTTTATACTCACAGAGGATACACGGCTTCGTGGGAACAATGAAGTGTTTCTTCGTAATTTGGATGCGGATTGTAAAATATTGGATACCTTTAAATTGTTTAAGTGTATTTTTATACCTATTCCTTTAGTTATTTAAGTAGCTTTAAAAAAATTATAAATTTAAGTTTGGATACCAATCGGACAATTGCGTTACTCCACACGACTTAATTTGAAAACTTCCAAAAGGTTCCCACGTTAATATCGTTAGGGTTGCAGCTAATGAAACTTCAATAATTGCGCAAACAACTAGTCCTACGGTATCTTTGGCACTTCTACAAAAATTCAACAAAACCACCGTTAAAATGGAAGGATTTTTTTTTAAATTAGAAATTATTCTTTTAATCAATTATTTTCGTTCGTAATGACAAACTTTAATCGTTTCTTGTCGATTGACGACAAGTGAAGTAGAACTGGAAGCAGAGCCATGAACCCAAGATATAGCCAGTCGTATAAATATAAATCTTGATCACAAGGCGTACATGCAAATGAAATATTTCTTTTGAACCCTCTAGGACATCCTCCGCAAGCACTCCAACTGAAACAAACAAAAAATTGTTAATGAACGCATTCTATAGAGCGCTTGCATAACATATTACATTCGCATATAACTCGCTCATTACATTAAATACATTAGAAACTCCACGCTTTGTAAGGCAAACTTCTAACTTATGTACTCAGTACGGCAAACAGTTAAAAACCAAAATTAGGTTATTTTGGGACTACGAACTGTCAGAACAAGCAGTAAGCAGCAGAAGCGAAAACAAGTAGGATAATGTGGGAGTAAGACAGTGCAAACAGCATGGGAATCGTCTATTATAATAGTATTTTTTTTATTAACGACCAATTCGGTTGGACTTAGGCAGACGGGAAATGTCGCCTCGTCGCCTCCGTTGCCCATTTATAATGCAACTCCTAACCTAACTTAACATATAAAGGGGCAACGGAGGCCACGGGGCGACATTTCCCGGCTGCCTAAGTCCAACCGATTATGGATTATTTTCAGTAAGGTCAGGGTATGGACCCTGGCATCTGGCCGGGTTATACCGGTAAACAATTAGCTACTCACTGACCCTAGTTACCGTTTGCCCTGCCTTAGTTCGACCCAAAAACATTACAGTGGCAATGGCATTGGGCGTAAGCATTTCTTAACATCAAACGTTGAAACTTGAACACAATTAATGACTACAAGTGTAGAAGCATAATATTTACTGAAATTTCAAATAAACTAATGGAATTGTTTACTCACTTTCCATCAGTCATTGGAGTTCTTCCGCAATAAAGCCCAGGGCATGGTCTAGGTTCGGGTACAGGACCAACATCATAATGGTACCGAAGATTTACTGGATTGAAGCTCATCCTGAGCCCACTTACTCTGTTTAAGGGAACTTAAACCAATTTTTACATTGAAGTCCACAATTTAATGTGGACCAACTGGACGAAATCTACCAATAGTAAGGTTTTTGAAGCTGTATTTTGTTTTAAAGTCAGACTGCTGGAGACTGACTGATGACTGAGTAGTGTGAACACAACACACAATATATATGTAGAACAACGTAAGATCCAGTCTTGTCACGAATACCAAAGCGTGTCACTAATTAATAAAATTCAAAATTTGTAAAATAACGTGTTGCAAAGCTTAGATTTCTGACATCTGAACACATGAAATAGTAGCAAATTTCACAGCGCAGCAGTATGGTTCAATCAGAAATCTGCAACATTTCGACTTGAAAAGTACAACAATAATAAGAAATTTAAACTTGCCTCGCATTTGTGGGTTGCAGTTAATGAATCAGATATAGAAGAAGATCCCTAATCCCGTTCACAATTTTTCTGCATGGTTTGAATACGAGGGCGGATCCATAAGTCATGTCAAAGGTCAATTATTTACAAGAGTTGTTAAATTCTGAAGCAAATTCATTTTCAATGTAGTCTCCCACAGCCCAACACACTTTATCCATTAGAATTAGATTAATTGGTTCTGCCCTCAGAATAAAATGATTTGTCTTGCCTGTTAATTCTTTCACTGCAATGTACCTTCAGAATAAACAGTGGTGGCTTGGAGCCAGATATGGACTGAAGGGGATCAAAGAGTTCAGTCACTCCTTGTTCTTGAATGAGGACGCATTTTCATGAGTACCAAAATTCGTCGTTTTTCACTCCCGCACAGTTTTCCCCTAATTTTCGATTATCTTTTTGTAGGACGTGATGGTGTGCCCCTTTTCCATAAATTCGATCAGCAGTGTACCTTTGCCGTCCCATAATATGGTGGCCATAATATTTCAGCTGACTTTTGCACTTTACATTTTTGAGTGTGGGAAAGTCCTTATGTTTCCAATGTGTAGACTCCATTTTGGATTTAGGACATTCCAGTGAACCCAAGTCTCTTAACTGGCTGCCAGAGAAAATAGGTATTTGTTTCTTTCTATCAAATGACGGCATTGCACTCTGGTTAGTTTGCGAAATAGTAAAATTGACTGTTTTACAGTCCACTCCAAAAATCGTGTTTTTGCTTTACCAGAATGTTTTCAGTAGTTTCTTCGGTTTTTGATCAATTGCTTCGACATTTTCATCTGAAATTTTGCATTTCTTCCTTAAAAGCTACTCTTTTGAATGAGACCATTCATGGAATGCAAAATTCTCAACATCAACCAAATTGGTATGACTTATCGACCCGCCCTTGTACTTGTTCGCTCTGCAATCGAGGAAACTTTCACCCTTGGCTAACCCAAATAACAAACACCAATCAGCTGTTTGCGAGTTGCGACATCGCGAGTGCACTCACTTGCAGTAATAAATGGCAGTATTCTTGGGTAACTGTTACTCTAAACGTGTATGCTGAATTCTGATTTAATTACAAATTTTATTGCTCTGTTTCGCAAATGTGAGTTTTACAAGAAATCTGTTTTGCTACCAATTTTACAACAGTGTCCCTTAAGAAATTCTGGTATCGTGATTACTTTTGCAGCAATTTTGGAAAAAGGTATGTTTTATACTCTGGTTTCCAGTTTAGTACATATACGATTTTCTTTGGCTGTAACTGTACTTCGTGAATAGGGAGTATGTAGAGAGTACAGTACGATACGAACGAAGGTATACTGTAGGTATTTAGTAGAGGTTTTTTTTATTAAATGTTTTAGCTTATTATTATTATTGGACAAAGGAAAATTTTGGGGAAACACACATTACAAACACAATTTATCTCATAAATTGGTCAATTTTACGCAACCATTATGATTATTGAGACTACATGTGTGTTTGTGTTGAATTATACATGCAACACATGCAACATATAATGCGTATGCTATTTATGATTTGATGTACACACAATTTCTGCGATCGTTTGCACACAGAGCAGGAAACACTATCACATCAATTAGTAATTTATATTTTGTATTGATGGATGTTATAATGCTATAGTCAAAAGTAAACTTTGTTATTTATTACAGTATTTTGCAACGTTATGTTATATTTGTATTACATAAACCACCCAATATGTAGCATAATAAAGCATGGGCTATATAGGCCTTTCTATTTACAATTTAATGCGGACTGTGAGACTCTATAAGTGCGAATGCGAAAGGAGACGAAGGACACAAAATGATTAGACAATAATAGAAAATAAGTGTGTGGTTCTAACAAGATTTCGTGCAGTATAATTACTTTATTATAATGATTCAATGATTCTAATGTCAAGTTGAAGAAGGAAACGAATAAACAGTACAGCATATAGTTGATATGTACAAAGTCACGAATTAAGCATTTATTGCATTGTCTTCAAACAATTTCTAACGAATTGTCATTATTGTAGCGTGGATGAGTAGATGTGTAAAATCCACCCATTATTGTAGATGTGTAAAAAATGCGTGTATAATATAATATGTTTACATAGTTGAAATTTAAACATTGAATCTAAAATGCGTGTATAATATAATATGTTTACAGTTGAAATTTAAACATTGAATCTGTAACGCATATATATGCGAAAATCGTTTTGTCATTTCTATGTAATATATGTATTTAGCGAATTTTAAAGCAGGCAGCCTAAGTCAAAGATAAAGGCATGGCTCCGGAACGAAGATCTAGGCGAGGTCGCACTTATCGCCATGGTCGTGTATATGAAGGGAGGCATATGGATAATATAGAAGACACTATTGCTGGGGATCCTATTCGTCGTGTTCTGGACTCTTATTGTCCATTTTGTGCCACCGATATTCGATCTGTGGGCCCTCGACGATTGGGTAGGTTAATATCATAATAATCGATATAATGTATGAATGCGTCGCTCAAGCTCAAATGATTAATTTACGGTTTCATTCAAAAACAGCTCGATGCCCAAACTGGTCTCTATGTGGAAAATTCCTACCTTTGGAGGAGAATTGCTGTCCAGTTTGTACCCATTACACAAGACGTAATTTGTCGTTTATTTGTAACGTTTTTTTTTTAAATATACAGTTTGATAGTAAATCAATATATTTTTTTTAGCTGGGGATAATTTTTGCCGCGTATGTCGGACCAATTTACGCGGGGTTGTGAGGGGACGAGGTGGACTTTATCAGCAATTAAACCGTGTTCCATCACCACTTCACAACGCCTCTCCGCCTCGACAAGAAGAAGACAGAGGTGACCAAGCGAATGCACCATCATCTGACGACGAAAGTGCTGAAAACTTTAATAATATGCCCGCCCCTGGTCGCGGTGCTGGACAAGGTGGATTTTTGCGTGTTGTCGCTATAGAAGACGCTGAGTGAGTTTGTTGGCGAGTGCTTAAAACATCTTTCGTGGATTTGTGAATGTTCAAACTAAAAAACATCATTACAAATGCCATTTCCTCTTACTGTGATTCATTCGCAAATTTTTTTGAGTTACACACGTTCAAATAACCTCAACACGCTTCAGTGCAGACGGACTGATAAGACGCCCACGAAGCAGTCCTACGCAAAATTTCGCAAACTACGACAAAAATCTATTTAGTGTTATTCAGACGATGAAGATAAAATCCTTCATTGAATAAAGCACACATGTAGCAATTAGCAATATATATCTCCAAATAGTAACGAGTATTTACCATTGTTGTCGTGTTAAAGTAAATGTCGATCGCATCTATTAGAGTTAGTGTAGACAGTACAATTAGTAAGTAACAGAAAAATTAAATGTAATATATCTAGACGGTCTAGAATCCCTGCGGTGTATACTATAAGTCATGATGGGCGTACCAAGTGTTTTTATTAGAAATACTGTGGAAATTTAAGCTTAAATCATTTAATATTACGTATCCCGCTATTACATTAAAGCGCATTTCAATTCGTTGTAGGTAAAATGTAAATAGTGACTAGCGTAGGAAATCCTTGTGGTTACTATTTGTAACTCGTTTTTCCAATTGAGTGCATTCTAAAATAGTTGATATTTTTTTCGTTATTCTCTGTTGTAACACATACGTTAAGCGGTAGTGGAGTCGTTTCTCATATGGAGCTGACACAGTAAATTACAGCATTTTTCTCACAATTTACACCGAGTATTATCATCTCTACCGTATGGCAGCATGTTTTTACGTATATAAAATTAGCGAATAACGGACATGCTGTAATTAGTTCCAAGTTTAAACTCTGCGTTGACAAAACGGTGTTAATGTAGCAATTTCTTTATTTAGTTTCATTTCTACACAATAAAATTCAAATTCTTCATTATTCAAATATTTAAATTCTCTGCGGATTTCAAAATTCACTTTCGTAAGAGTTGTTGACTACATAATACTAATAGTGTCTATATGTTAGCGTTCTAGAAAAGATTGCTCATTGCATGCATTATAATTATAACTAACTGTGTATCTTCCTTCACTTTCTGAACATTCAATATTTCGACTGGAATTAGAATTAGATTAACTCGTTTGAAGGCTTAACATTCCAAGCGTATGGTAAATTCTAACTCTCTTTACATTTACGTAGTTAAAGATCTTGTCACAACGTATGAGTTCTTTACTTTAGTCTTCCTCTTAAAAGTGGTAATAGAATTACTGAACGTAAGAACCTGCACTGAATACGATAACGGTTAGTAAATTCGAGTAAATCGCGAACGGAAGGAGTAAATGTTGCATGCTTTCTAGACTAGATTAGTGGCGCTTTCACTATACTGTACTCAGGTCAATACGATCAATATTTCATTAGTAAGGCCATAATGTTATGGCTGGTTACGTTCTGTCTGCTGCAGAGAATAGCAAACTGCGGACACGACATAACAAATGTACTTACTATTTCTTTAGTGTAGATCTAACTTTAAAATTTATCTTTATTGTACACATAATGGCAATTGTAAAATAATATTACTTGCGTAATATGAGGGTATAGCTAAATATGTACACCCACTACAATACTGACATTAACCATTAGAAATAATTTGGAGACAATACATCAGTAAGAATTGTCAAGATGAACACACGTATTAATTATTATGCCTATGTGTCTTGACTGTCTTGGCGTACTGTTAGCTTTTATTTGTATTTACTATCAACGGGTACGACCTAAAATTAGATTATCTTTTTCCGTAGGAGATAATTGTCTTCTCCTTTTTCCTAAAATTCTTAACCCCAATAACGTAAATGACAATTTTCTTCCATCCTTTCACACACGTAAAACAATACCGAGGAATTTTCACTGATTATTACTCCAATTGTTGCACGCACCAAGTTCTGAATTGTTATATGAAGATGAAATAATGATTTTTCAACGTTGTGGGACACTGCGGGTGTAGAAGAACGTATCTTTGATCGTATTTTAGTTTCCGTCCAACTAGAGTGCATTTTAATCTACATTGTGTACTTGGTAGATTGTCTTTTTGTCCTTGTGTCTTTGTATCCAAACTATGATTTCGTTGTTCCGTTTGTGTGCAGTTATTGCTAGTTTATTTATCGTCAGTTTTCTTCATCTATGTATATGTTTTCTATCTCTATTATTAACATTAACCTAGTATTTGTGTTATTTTCCCGTGCATCCTTAATCATTAACCACTTTAAATACTAAACTTTTCTTGGAATCGGTTTCTAATAATGTTGTTGTTGCAATAGGGAGAATATGTATTAACTTTTTTCCAAAAAGGTTCTGGTGCTACTGAAAATATTTAATTGGAACTACAATAGTTTGTTCATATTTAAAAAGAATTCTCACTCATACACATAAATAATACATTATTATTATGGATATTTAGGTCTTTGTGACTTATGGTATATTAAATATTATTATTTGTCGTTTATTTCGTAAAATCGTCCTAGTGTGTAGTAATAATGTCCTTATTTGATTGTGCTCACCGAATTCAGCAAGTCATTATGATTTGTTCGATTTAATTAATATCAGCGATATGATAATTTACTTTAGCTATGATGTATAACTGTATGTTTATTTCTTTTTTGTCTTCTTACAATGAATTGAATTGTTAACTGTCGATCATTCAAGAAAAGCATTTTATTTGGTGCATATAATATTATTTATATGTACATTATTATAAAACTATTGTTAAATTAACCTCAAGATGCACATTATTAAAAATCATGTTTCATTAAATATTTCTGTAGAAGAGAATGAGTGCTTGAGAAATAAATGGCCACCTTTTCTGAAAAACTGTGTGCATTCTCTTTTCGTTGAACCAACGTTTAACTTGTTAGTGGTAGTAAATTCAGTGGTTGGTTTAAGAAATCCTTTATATTGGATTATAGTATTCCAGCGGTGGTACTTCAAGTTTACTATAAAAGTCATTCCGAAGGAGTAAAAGTGCATTAGGTATTGATTAGGTGTAGGAAACAAGTCACATTTTAAATTTTGTTGCAATCAACTATCTACACCTAATAATTACAATCATCCAAGAATACATAGGTTTCAATGTCAATCCATTATTTGCTTTTATTTCTGTGTTTGCACTCTGATTACCTTTCCCAAACAACATACTATAGATCCTAACTGCAGAGCACTAATAGGTTTACACGTCTACTGAAATGCACGTGAAGTGTAGCATGTTTGTATTTCTCCAAACTTAAGCCAAGTCGAATTTTTTGATTGGATTGGAATTGGAAGGAAACGGAGTTGAGCAGAAGAAGAGAACCGCACAGTTCCCACTTCCCACCGTCAATCCACAAGAACTAGTCCCGTACATTTCGGTTCGTCCTATTCTTCGGGGAAACATCAATGAAAGCCAGTGCATGCACATACCCAAAGATCCCACAAACGACCCAAGCAAGCCAGCACAGCATCATACTCACAAGCAAACATTCTACATGCAAAGAGTCCGGACGAATTCTCTTTTGCACAGTTGCATTACAATACTCGGTGGCTCTCTGCGAGGAGCCAACGTACAAGTGCCAGGGTACAGTAGTTGACTTTCTAACATTTGATGAACAGCACACACGCTACTGTTGTATGTTGTAAGTACATGTGTGCGAATGTTAGCAAGAGCCTTGAATTTTCGGCAGGGTTTGCAAAGAAAGGAGTTGGGGGTGGGTGGTATGTTTATTTGGCATAGCTCGACTCGCTCTCCTACGTTAGTATATATTTATGTGTCACACTTCAAACGCTTTCGCTTGCAGTAGTAGGAAACCAGCAGCAGAGTTTTTCGAATGAATAGTATTACTATTGATCTCGCCCTGTGAGTTTCCACATTTCTCCCTACCACTACCAGACTACCACCAACAGGATCCATGCATAGAGAACAGAACCCATCCTTTCTCCAATACTAGTATACTAGTAGTAGTTAGTAACTCTGTAAGGAGTCAAGTGGAAAGCCAAGTGCACTGCTATCGTGCTATCCATTAAACGGAGAGATCGAAAACTTCTGGTAGCTTTCACTCGTCAAATCTGAGTGGTTGCGAATATGTTGACAGCTTAAAACACGCGAACGAGAATTTTTTTCTCTCCCATCTCTTCCCTTCCTAGATATTTGCAAGTTTTTTTTAGAATCCACTTGAAGCAGGCCGCCTCACCTTACTGTTTGCGTTCTCATTCTCAGGCCAACACAGCACAGCACAAATATAGCAGTCAAGTCGCCCAGTCAGTGCATCGAACACCAGGCAGTTTGTCTTTCAATAACACATACACCATACACCCACGAAATTCATTGCGAACGTGCCTACTACCTAGTGATAGGCTTTGTATTTAAGCGTTTAACCTGAAGGCTTGTATCGATTCTCTTGACAGATATCCGCATTGTATTTATCTATTATCTTATTTTGGCACTTTCACTGCCTCTCTCCCTCCTTTCTCCCATAAATAGTGAGTACGACCCCAAATATTGCGTGTGATTCTACCACTGTTAAATTAAAATTGACAGTTAAATGTCAGACTCCCTGGAATAATACAGATTATCTACTACAGTAATACTTTTTAAAGACAATTCAAAGACAATAAATTAGAAAGCTATTTAAAATGGATTTTAACATGAAGAAAATGGTGGGGGAAGCTGGCGCCTTTATTTCCAGAGCGGTTCAGGTGAGTGTAATATATATAGTCTCTACACTGATATTTTTAAACAATTTTAATTTAAATGTGATTTTTTTCAATATTTTCAGATGACAGAAGAAGTGATTTATGCCGGTGAGAAAACCGCCATCGACCCACAGTTAGATGGATTGTGTAAACAAGCAGATGCGGCCAGAAACTGGACACAACGAATTCTGAAGGACACTGAATCAGTACTGACACCGAATCCGGGTAAAACAAAATATTGTTTTAAAGGAATCCTTCCCATAATATAAAATGTGTTTTCTTTTCTGCTTTCACTTTTCTTTTGGGGACACAATGTTTTGTAATTATTTCCAGGCAATTTCAGTTTGCCGTGTCCACCATGTGCTTTTGTTTATACATACTTATGTGCACGACTCCAGAAGAATTGCTTTCGACGAGAACTATCATTATTTGTCTTAATAAGTAAGCAGAAACGAACGTGTTGATGTAGCTGACTGCACTCCACTGCTTTAGGCAACCGTGTGTCTGAATGTACGTTTGTTCATAGTACTATATGCTATGTTTACTTTGCGTATTAACCGTGTAACAGCCAGGTTGTCACATACAATACGGCGCATTCGTTGGGGTTTATTGAATTGAAAGCATAGAACATAGATACAGGCGTATTATTATTGTAACACTCAATTACAGCATGCAGAGTCCAGGACTCGTAAAAATTGTATCGTTTGTTACGTTTTATACAGTAAAACCATTCTGAGAGACTGTGTGCAAAGAAAAGATACTGCTGTACTACTAACATAGGAAATGCTACTAGCGTAGCACTTGGAGAAAGTAAAAAAGTTTCTCCATGCGTTCAGTTTCTAGTGGAGCAGTTGCTTACGTTTCATTTATTTTATACTCGACTATTTGTATGGGCATAACTATGTGCATGGGAAGAGAGAGAGCGAAAGGCAAATATATAAATGGAGCACTCTGGAGACATGACAGTAAGACACAAAGATACGTCTCTCTTGAGACGTATTCATGCTTAACTAAACGTAGAATAATGTGAGAAAACTGTCAAGAAAAGTAATACCAAGTCGAGACTCGTCGAGCCGGGAAAGACAGTGAATTTTATGATGTTTTCTCTGTGTGTGTTGCTCGTAGATATTATTATTTATTTTAGTCTTTTCGTTGACAAAGTCAAAATTTATTTGGAGAAGCGTTCTTAAATGCTATCCGAATTCCCAAAGCACTGTAAATGCGAGGATATTAATCCTTAGGCAATTTTGCTGAACATATGAATTGAGACAGGAGAATTTTTACATTCTGTAATTTGGCAGACTTCCCACTTTGCTTTCTCTCCTTTGTTAATAGAATTTGTGAAAGCATTGTAAGAGTAGATACCAATAAGCGTTTGGATCTTGCTAGCAATTTCTTCTTGCTTGAAACAATCACTGAGTCATTTTAATCAACTTTCTCTTGTATTACTTTTGAGAATGTGTGTTTATGGATGTGTAAATCTCTGCAGGGTATAGAATGGAAGACTTTCTAATGGAGAAAATTGAAAAGAAAAGACCGGCACGAATGAGCAATATGGAAGCCCTTGGCCAAGGAATGCTAGAAGCTGGAAATGAATTCGGACCTAGTATAGCGTATGGTGAGAAATGTTGCTTTTCTATACGACCTAGTTTTCATTGGTAAAGGAATTGCAGCGGAAGTCAAATGAAATTTTTCACTGGCCAAACAAAACATAAAAATGTAAGTTGTAGTGTTGGTGCAATTTGAATTAATTGTGACGAAAATCGAAGCAGACTTCAGAAGCTGATTAATATCTTCGATCTGATGGAAAGCAATTATTGTGGCGAAAATAGAATGGTACAAAATATTTTTATTGGCTTCAGGCTCCGCTCCGCTGCAGGCTCATAGGTTAATCCACAGTTTCCACGGTCTTTGGGGACCAAGTTTAGTAAGGGTAAAAAATGTCACAATTTTTCTGATTATACATCCTACGCTTACGTCTTTAGGTGCGAAAACTAAACTTACCTCCATTACTGACAATAAAAATATGTTTTACATTTATTCATTAAATTGTGACACTAAAAAGGTCCATGCATTTACTGAGTGTCGATTGTTTCACTGAAACCTTAAATACTACACACTAAAGAGCATAATTTGTTTCTGTCCCCTGAAGCATTTACTTCCAATTGTTATACATACCATAGTGGTATCACAAAATCATTTTAATTCATGGATTTATTTATTCCTAAATGCTGTCAATTATGCATCCATTAGATATAGCATCCGCTACCATAGAGTTACATTACAGCCGCTACTTGAACTAGTAGTCTTAAGTAAAACCAAGTTGCACGAACCTATTACAAACCTTTTAAGTGTTCATTAAACTAAACGTGGGCACACTGAAACAAGAAACGACTAGTAGATCTTGTATTCTAATTGACAAGGTTGAATTTTACAATACGCCTACTGCTTCGTGCATAAATAAAGATAGTTGCAATGGTGTGTTGTTTTATATTCAAATTGATGGTATGATGGTGACGGTACGAATAGTAGACAGGCACAATGAATTGTAATTTGTAATACTGGTACTTGGTGTTACAGTTGCAAATTTTGTCAGTTCTTGTAGTAAAAGCGAGTTCAGTTGTAAATGAAAATCCCTGGAGGATCTGGTTGTCTAACTTTGACTTTTCGACTCTTCCAGTTCTCATCAAAATAATTGAGTTTGGATATGTAACGCAATTTTCTGCGTACTACTTTGATGCTACGTGAGATTATTATGGATGACTCTGGAACGGTTTTGAAGTCAAACTGACTCTTTGCTTTCATACAGGAGTTTAATCACAAAGCTTGCTAGGTCGTGTAAGCGTAACACGGGTAATAAATTATATTTATCGTTTCTTGGATCGTATGACTCGAAGGAAGCTTTTCATGTAAATAAAAATGGAAAGACACGTTGCATTACCGGGCACTGATAGACTGTTATAGTGCTTTTATAAATGTTGTAACGAGTTGATTAGGTTCACAATTTTTCGTATACTATAAACTGTGTTTTTTACAAGAAAATTCAAAAATCATCTTAAAATTAATGTTTCGTAAATCTACGGTTCATTATATGTAACATCGTACATACATGGGTTACTGTGGAATATTATGTTTTATAATAATAGCACTTTAAGCCAGGCTTTCTATGAAATTCATTCTAACGGGCCATAGATTGATGTTGCTAAATAAATAATCTCGTCCATCTGTGCTGACTAATAATTTGTGGAATATTATGTTTTATAATAATAGCACTTTAAGCCAGGCTTTCTATGAAATTCATTCTAACGGGCCATAGATTGATGTTGCTAAATAAATAATCTCGTCCATCTGTGCTTACTAATAATATACATGTACAAGTATTTACCCATGGTAATTACATCTATTTTTGTACTGCTGCTTAATGTTAATAGTTTCACAATGGCTATGCAAATTTTACTGTTTCAGGAAGTATGCTGATTAAAGTCGGTACCAACGAACTGAAATTGGGGCATATTACATCTATTTTGGTACTGCTGCTTAATGTTAATAGTTTCACAATGGCTATGCAAATTTTACTGTTTCAGGAAGTATGCTGATTAAAGTCGGTACCAACGAACTGAAATTGGGGCAAACGGAGAGAGAATTCATTACGGTGGCTGCAGGTAATCATAAGCATTTCTCAATTCACCATTTTCACGGTGTTGTGCTAATCTCTCCCCTCGTTCACTCATTGTCAGAGGACAGCCTATTGTTCTCTACACACCAAATCGAGGACAAGGGCTAAAACTGGAAAGGCGTAGGGAAAGTATCTTTTCCAGGTAGTCAAGCATCAAACAACTATGCTTAATTTGGGGCCAACCAATTTGGCATAACAAGACCAAGTTGTTCGCACAACTAGGAAATATGGAGAGCACTGCAATAAAAATTTTAGTGTCGGCCGCCTTGAGGCACCGAGTTCGGTGGCTGTCAGAGTACTTCTTCTCATTCCGAATGTAGTGCTCTTTAAAATGCCTTTTACTGTGCCTCGTTTGATAAAATTAACAGTTCAAGTATTCAACATCAAAAACCATATGCCGTTCATTCTGCCCCAAGCACAAGTATACTCACATTAGTATAGAAAATGTATTGCACATCTAGTGTGAGCTCTTCAGATCTTTACTACTATATTTAATTAGTTGTATGTAAATGCATGCATTCAAATTCACAAATCAATTTATCTACAAAATAATAATACTAACTGCACTAACTTTTCAACAAAATTTAGCTGAATAGTAGGTATACCACAGTGCATGATATCTTTGTGTGATGGATTGCTAAAATATTTAACAAGAATTTCGTATAACAAAGTCAAACAATTTGTTTTGGTTAACAATATAAGTCACGATTTGCATAAGGAATGCATTCCAAGTACGCTGTGGGGTATGTGAATGTGCATGAGCTTCGTATGGTGAAATTGGATGGTCCCAGCATAGTTGTTTGAGACTTGACTAGCTGGACATTCGCTCGACCGTCCTGAAACCTTCTGTTTTTAGCCCTTCTCCTAGATTTGGTCATCGAGATCAATAGACTGTCCCCTCTATGCGCGTTTTCACCAGTAGTCCGTGTACATGCGCACTGTGTCATCTAACA